>JALPQI010005168.1:0-67078 GCA_025490895.1 Thaumatotibia leucotreta | reverse complement strand
CGCCAACAAGGTGCGTCACCATGGCGACAGTGTAGCCGTCACTCCCCACTCTCGCTGTCGCGTGTGGCGACAGCTGACCGGGCAGCCGCTGCGGCCGCGCGACCTCGCCGAGGTGGACCGCGACTTCCTGCCCGCGCTGCTGTGCATCCGCGACATGTCCGCCAACAAGGTGCGTCACCATGGCGACAGTGTTGTAGTTGTCACTCCCCACTCTCGCTCTCGCGTGTGGCGCCAGCTGACCGGGCAGCCGCTGCGGCACGGTACTCATTTGCTGATTTACGACATCCTCATATTTTAACGACTTTTCCTGAACTGAGGAGTCTATCTGCATCCACGGGTGTAACATCATGCTCGAAACGCCAGGATAATATTGAACGTATGTTTACGCGATTAAGTCCCATTACGATATCCTGTATAAACTATTAACTTTCCTCACGTTTTAATTTTTATGCATAACATATTTCACAACTTTCACAAGTGTCCTAACTATTTGATCAAAGATTAATTCCTGCTGTAGACAATTTTCGGTTTCTCTATTGCACTTATCTAATCGGATTTTATTCTCAGGAGCTCCAAAACCTGGAACTCCCGTTCTCGATACCTTCAGCGGCGGGCCACGAGGTGCCCCTGTCTACGCGGCACAAACGCGTCACGCCCGAGAACAAAGACGAATATGTGCAACTGGCCTTACACTACAGGTGAGATACTGTAAACCAACCGCAGTACACGTGACATCATAGGACTAAATAATCATCAAATTAAAAATTTTAAAACAACCAACTTCAACCGAGTTTTTCAAGATCCTATCATCTGTGGTTTCCATCATTGATTTCCTATTATCGAATCCTACTTTTTGAATGCAAATTCTTGTAAATGAATGAAAATTACCAAAAGCGCTGTACATGTACCACCATTTGAAGAGATCCATCGATTTCCCCAAGATCCCATCATCAGACCCCAACTTGGTGCCACCGGGATCATCCCGGGGTTATACACGTTCGATCACAAAAAAAAACATAAAATCGGTTCACGGTTCTCGGAGATATCAGGTAACACCCAAACAACAACAAAAAAATTCGTCGAATTGGGAACCTTCTCCTTTTTTTTGATGTCCGTTAAAAACACACATTATCAGCCTATTTTAGTCCGCTGCTCGACGCAGGCCTCTCTTATTAACTACGCGTATAGGCGCATTAGGACGTAAATGCCCATAATCGCCACGCCTCGCAGGCGGATTGGCGGTTGCCCATCATCAATAGTTTATCAAATAATGATCAGTGTCTCTTTTTCAGGACTAAAAGACAGTTACATTTTAAATAAAAATCTCAGCCATTTCAGTCCACTTCTGGACATCGGCTTCTCCTATTACCTATACGTATGAGACTCAATAGGAGGTAAATGCCCCTATTAGCTACGCTTCGCAAGCGAGTTGGCTATCTGAGTGAATCCCCTATGATGATGCTGCTGCCCATCATTAATCTTAGTGAATCGTTAGTGACACTTCTGTCCCTTAGTTGACTTTTGGCCGTCAGCCACGGGACGAGTTGGGGTGATGACAGATGTATTCTTACTTCCATCACTACGATAAACAGACGTAGTTTACTTGGGCGGTTAGATATCCCGAGCCATTTACATTATGAAATTCATGCGATGAAGTTAATTTCCAACGACGCCTTTATTGTTATTCATTTCTTTCACTTTTAAATGTGTAATACCAATCAGGTCATAGCAAAATGTTTCATTTGCAAAGAGGACGTAATTTTTTTTTCGGTTACAGTTTTGTGTCAAGAATAAACTATTTATTCGGTTCTATTATATATTTTTGTCAATCTTAACACGATATTCAATTCAAACATTTATTTTTAAAATTAAATTTTAGATGTCAGTAAGATAATATTCTCACAGCCCTTTTTGTATTACAAAATCTCTGAGTGCGTTGCCAAGTTGATAATATAATAACGCTCAGAAGCGTATCGTAGTTTTCTCTCTCAAAAACAGCTGCGTTACGATTGCGATTGTGCTTTAGCGATTGTCAACTTGGGTACGGACACTTCCTTTAGCGGGACACAAATAACGGCTTTCAACCACATAATACCAGCCACACCAACACATCCGCAGACTGCACGAGTTCGAAGAACAGGTGGTCGCGGTCCGCGACGGCATGTCCCGCGTCGTACCAGCACCGCTGTTGTCCCTCTTCACGGCGGCGGAACTAGAGGCCCTCGTGTGTGGCTCCCCCGACATACCCGTGCATGCGCTGCGTGCCTCCGCCACGTACAAGGGTAAGTCTAAGGCCTGAGTAGACTCTCGTTTCGAGGCGTACGGGCGGCGGGGTGTCCTTGTTAAACAAATGCAAACGTAAGCGAATAGCCTGAGTGCACGCAGCAATGGATTGTAGGAAGGAACTATGAAGCCTGCATATTACACTAGTTCGAACGGCAACGCAACCCTAATGCAAGAGTGACGCGATCTCCCACGTACAAGAGTAAGTTGGATATAAATGGACAAGAACTGTTTAGGAAGACGCAAAAGGTTGTAAGAAGTAAGAGGCGACAGACTACACTAGTTGGAAGAACAGCACCGCTGCTGTCCCTCTTCACGGCGGCGGAACTAGAGGCCCTCGTGTGCGGCTCCCCCGACATACCCGTGCATGCGCTGCGTGCCTCCGCCGGGCTACGGGGGCCCCCAAAGTGTGTAAGGAAAAAGAATAAAAACTTTCTAATTTATATTACCTCCATATAAGGGCCTCCAAAAATTTTTTATACGGGGCCCCGACAAGGCACGCTACGCCACTGATTGTAGGAAGGAACTATGAAGCCTGCGAAGCCTGCATATTACACTAGTTCGAACGGCAACGCAACCCTAATGCAACAGTGACGCGATCAAAACAAAGTTGGATATAAATGGACAAGAACTGTTTAGGAGGCATACGCAAAAGGTTGTAGGGAGTAAGAGGCGACAGACTACACTAGTTGGAAGAACAGCACCGCTGTTGTCCCTCTTCACGGCGGCGGAACTAGAGGCCCTCGTGTGTGGCTCCCCCGACATACCCGTGCATGCGCTACGTACAAGGGTAAGTCTAAAGCCCGTCTCTCACGAGGCTATTCAAATGCTACGCGACTGAGACGCAAACCATGGTCGCCTACCGGTATGCTACTCGTTTGCGCACACGGTGCTACGCTAATGAGACTATTTTGCATCAGTTGCGGAACACATTCGTGCGACAATGTCTATATAGTGAGTAGAGTGATGAAGATAATATTTTGCTATATATTTATTACAAAAACAAGCGGAAATATAAACAACGATTCTGGGTGCATCAGTATACCTTTTAATAATTTAAGTTTTTTTTTCAATCAATCGCAATTTCTGCTACATACTTTTTCCTGACATACTCTGGCAGCTTATAGTTGTACGAACATGCATATTTTTTCGCCTCCTGTACGAAATGAACATTAAAAAGTTCCGCCGCCGCCATTTCGTCAGCAACGCGTATGCGACTCGAGTAGCGTGCGACCAGCACGACAGTAGCGAGCGAGGAGCGACTGATATTAAACGCGTCGTCGACGCCTCTCGTCGTGTGCGCAAGGTCGTGAATCTATATGGCGGCTACTCACAAGCGACGCGTAGGATACGGGTATGAAACACAAATCGCTTGAGAGTCGCCTCGTGAGAGACGGGCTTAAGGCCTGAGTAGAATCTCGTTTCGAGGGGTACGTGCGGCGGGGCGTCCTTTTTAAATAAATGTTAACGGAAGCGAGTGACCTGAGTCCACGCTGCCCCAATCCTTTAGACGCTGGGGATACACTAAATTGCATACATGTAAAACTGTTCAGGAGGCCAAAATGCAATGGATTGTAGGAATTAACTATGAAGCCTGCAGATTACTCTAGTTCGAACGGCAGCGCAACCCTAACACAAGAGTGACGCGCTACCCCGACCCAGACGCTCGACGCTCGCCACTCAGTCTTTTCACTAAGTTACTTACAAATGGAAAACTGTTCAGGAGATCGAGATGCAAAGGGTTGTAAGGACTGTTCATTTTACTAAGCGGACATGAACGTAAATATTTTTTTCTTTTATCATATTTTATTTTTATTTGTGAAATATTATTTAACTAAAAATAGACAAATAATAAGTAATGTCTCAATTAATATATTAATTATCGGCAACTACATTTTTAGACTACTGTTTGGCCACGAAACTTATGTTCTGCAAACTACTTTTTGACATTTTACGACTAGTTGCGAACTGTACACGTTTGAATTTTTTCAATGATTTAGTTTTTCGTCTATCGTTTCTTAAGTGTACCTTCACAATAGGCCATTACCGCTATATAGGATGAAGATGAAGACAATTTTATGGATGTCGTCTTTTTAAACAAATTCTATGATTATTTAATTAAATAGCTCTAATGTCTAACCCTTATGATGTGCCCTTGCCAAATTAGACCAAAATAACTGGTGAGAGATACTATGTCTTCGATAGACATAAAAAAACCGATTTTGGATGCAATATTTTCTATACATATCCCAGCTAACTTGGCCCTGTTGTGAAATAGGAAGCAGTTAACCCTTAATCGGATAATGGGAATATGTTTCCCACCTGTTTTGAATCTTGTGTGTCACTGATAAGGGCCAAAACCAATTAAATTTTGGTGTGTCTCGTGTTTGATTAAGGGTTAAAAGACCATATAATCAAATTGCCTGCCAAGCAAGGGCGTTCTTCCCGAAATTGTTTTTTTGTATGATTTTCTACTCGGACACATACTCTTCTACGACAGGATGACAGTATTAGGACTGCGGTAATGTCATTACTATCATATTTTAGGTACCTTTTGTGGGCCACCAAAATGCAAAAATTCCATACTTTTTTAGTGAAACGACGTAAAGTTCAATAGCCAATTTTATGGTATGCAACTAAGATTTCTGTGTTTAGACTTCGGCGAATCTTCAAGCATATGACACTCTCTAAATTGTTTAATGATTTAGTATAACATCGACTTAAAATGTCCTAGATATTTGCAATCTTTCACAGTGAATATTTTTCTGTACACCATTGTGCAGAATCAATTTACGATTATCAAATTGAAATACGGACTTTAATATGTTAATGTCATCTAACCAACTAGATAAAAATTATATTTATTCAGATAATCATTTACATGCTAGTTACACAATAAAAAGTAAAAATAAAAACCTTAACTACAAAACTAAAACTAAAATTGCTACATTACAATGGGTACAACTTATCTTAACTAATCTTAACAGGATAAGTGAAAAACATAGTTGTAATGACAAATTATATAAATAGCCCATAAATACTTACTCAAACAAGTACCCCCGCATTGTTCCCGGCGCAAAAGTGCCCATTAAGCTCACTGCGTTGCCACGCTGAACCGCAATGGACAGTCTTTGCGCCAAGAACCAACCAGAGCGGGGGTCATGACCCCTCTCATGCAGGCGGCGCCCCAACGCACTAAGAAACGCCTTTGCCTCCGCGCACCAACAGCCTGACGTCTCCACCGCAAGTGGGACGAAAATATAATTCGCAAGC
This sequence comes from Thaumatotibia leucotreta, assembly GCA_025490895.1. Classification (NCBI taxonomy): domain Eukaryota; kingdom Metazoa; phylum Arthropoda; class Insecta; order Lepidoptera; family Tortricidae; genus Thaumatotibia; species Thaumatotibia leucotreta. Next base: position 61,522 of record JALPQI010005168.1, on the reverse strand, counting down.
CCAGCGTACTCGTACTTGCCCTTTTTGAGCCAAGCTGCTTGTTCAGCAGCCGCTCCCGCTGAACGCACAGTACGACCTAAGTGAGAGGCCGCAAAAGTGCTCACGCAAGTTGCGTCCCATACGAGGCACCTCCCCCTCTCCCAAGGCACTAGCGTCAACCCGTCCGGCCTCTTGCCATCCGACCGACTAAGTCCCGGTGGCTCCAGCACACAGGGGACATTCGCTGAAACCAGAGCTCTCCGAACTATGTCATTTAAGGCATGATGCCTAGGGAATCTTCCCACACACCGACAACAACTCAAGGCATGGTGTCCGTTGCTCTCCACCATGGAGCCACAAATGCAAAGATGAGGCTGGCAAACATCACAGCCCAGGCGGAAAGCAACGGCCACCCGCAACGAGTCGTTGTCGAGCAGGGTACCCAAGTTCGGAGAAGGGAGGGCGTGCAACCAGGCACCAGATTCTGGACTAGAAGCCGCGATAAGCCTGGCTCTATCGGCACCAGTGGTATTCTGCAACAGACCCTCAAAAGTTCGCTTAACACCAACTTCATCCCACAAACGTTGACGGAACTGCCTTTCCGGCACGGAAGCACCCGGGTTGAGCGCCTCCCAAGCTGACAAAGCATCGGCAGCGAAAGGTATGGTGGCTTTGTTACCTTCTAAACCTAAAATCTTAGTAACCAGATCCACCACTCCCGCCGCCGATGCCAGGAAAGCCGGAAGACTCACATCCCTGACGCGCCGAACACCAAGCCCACCACTCCGGATAGGCAATGAAGCCAAGTCCCACTGGTCAGCATCCAAAGAGACATTTAGTAAACACTCCATGGACTCCTTCAACACCAAATCAAAGGAATCCACGTGTACAGGATGTAACCAGGTTGGCGCCGTTCGCAAAAAGTACATCACCTTCGGAGCGGCAAAGCAGGATTTCAACAAAGTCAGAGAAACATGTGCCGAGAGCTGCTTCAACCTTTCCCCGGCGGATCGAAGAGTCTGCTCTCTCACCCTGAATGCTTCCGGCACAGCTACGGGGAAAATCGGGGTGCCCAATAACTGAAAGTCCTGAGTTGAAATCTCCTTGATACCGGGGAGCAAAGCATCGAACAAGAGAAACGAAGATCGAGAACTAGCGCCACAAGGAAAAAACTCGCATTTACTCGGATTGACCTCGAGTCCCAGTTCTTTCAAAAGGGGAAGCAGCACATGCAAGTCCCGTTCAACGTCCTCTGGTTTGCCCCCCAAAGTACCATCGTCCAGGTACCAAATATTAAGCGAGGAACTGGATCTGGATATTACCTTCTGTAAGGCAAGGCTAAAAATTAAGGGGCCAAGTGGGTCACCTTGCTGAGCACCGACCTGCGACAGCACGAGAGATCCATCAAAATAAAGGTTGGAAGGGGACGCATAAGCCTGAAACAGAAAGGGGTAGAGGATGGGAGCCTTATCCAGGACTTCTGCAAGCAGAGAATCGCGTTCGAGCGTGTTAAAAGCGTTCTTGAGGTCGAGCTTGATAATAATGCTGTCTGCGTTATTGGGATCCAGCGCGAATGCTCTAACAGCATGAATGGCCGCCTCGCAGCCTAGTCTGGTGCCAAACCCTAGCTGGTATGGTTGTAAATAGGAGGCCATTTCATCCCGCATAGCACAAATTCAAATTGAATATGTCTTATCAGATATAGTAATGGATACTTGAAAAGCAAACATATATCAATTGAAAAAGATGGCTTTGCTAATTTCATGGCTGTAAACTGTTCAACGATCGATTTTAAAACCGATGTATAATAGGGTTTAAGTGTGTCCGCTTAGTAAAATGAACAGTCCTTAGGAAGGAAGTATTATCAAACCGGAATCAGAAAGGGATCCGAGAGTACTGTTGACACAACAAATGACACAATATTTACCAAGAAAAGAGTTGTTTATAGATGTAGTGAGTGATTAATTTATCTATTGTCTGTAAGTTTTTGCACTTAAAGTATAAATATATGAATATAACTATGAGTATATCCTAGATTGACTTATACACTGTTGTGTCAACAGTACTTTCGAATCCCATTCTAATCGCGGTTTGATAATACGAAGCCTGCAGCACGAGACCCTACGAACAAATAATACATGGAAATCGCACACCATACTAAATTGCCTTTCAAAAACGGTTCTGAATTTTAGTTGACAAGTGTCACCCCCTGTTCAATGCATCACGGCAATGAATTTGAATGTCAACCTATAAAAACTTAAGCCGCCATTTAAAAATAGTTGTGATTGGTCCATCAATGTTTTGATTGGCGATATTCAATAAACATTTGTCTAAGATGTTGCGCTGAAATATGCGCGGTGTCACGAAAAGCGCTATGTGTCCACCTTGGCACAATTGAACAGTCGGTTTTGGGGGCATTTTTGATCTGGCGTTAGACGTCATATATGATCGCAGCCGAGACCGGTCATTATGACAATCTTTGGGGGTGGCCTATGACCAGCAGTGGATGTATTTCGGCTAGCTTTCGACGGATATGATGATTATAACCGTTAACCCTTAGGTGCATATGGTATCACACATTCTATTTCTGAAATGACTTATGTAAACAATCGATGTCAATTAGAACTCTGTTGCTCAGTGTGATAGTCGCAATTGATTACTTATTTCGACATGTGTCATTTCGGTCGTATCGTTTTTGATACTGTATGCACCTAAGGGTTAAATGTGGATTTATTATTTGACAGGCATCGAACCCAACTCTCCTCTCGTGCACTGGTTCTGGGAGGTGATGGAAGAGCTGTCCGGGTCGGAGCGAGCTCTGTTCCTGCGCTTCGTGTGGGGCCGAACGCGGCTGCCGCGGGCGCCGCAGGACCCCCGCCAGCGGGACTTCGTGCTGCAGGTGGGTGTATACACCGGGCATCGAACCCCACTCCCGCTGGTCCACTGCTGGGAGGTGATGGAGGCTGTTCCTGCGCTTCGTGTGGGGCCGCACGCGGCTGCCGCGGGCGCCGCAGGACCCCCGCCAGCGGGACTTCGTGCTGCAGGTGGGTGTATACACCGGGCATCGAACCCCACTCCCGCTGGTCCACTGCTGGGAGGTGATGGAGGCTGTTCCTGCGCTTCGTGTGGGGCCGCAGGACCCCCGCCAGCGGGACTTCGTGCTGCAGGTGGGTGTATACACCGGGCATCGAACCCCACTCCCGCTGGTCCACTGCTGGGAGGTGATGGAGGCTGTTCCTGCGCTTCGTGTGGGGCCGCAGGACCCCCGCCAGCGGGACTTCGTGCTGCAGGTGGGTGTATACACCGGGCATCGAACCCCACTCCCGCTGGTCCACTGCTGGGAGGTGATGGAGGCTGTTCCTGCGCTTCGTGTGGGGCCGCAGGACCCCCGCCAGCGGGACTTCGTGCTGCAGGTGTGTGTATACACCGGGCATCGAACCCCACTCCACCTGGTCCACTGCTGGGAGGTGATGGAGCTGTCCGGGTCGGAGCGGGCGCTGTTCCTGTCGTGTGGGGCCGCAGGACCCCCGCCAGCGGGACTTCGTGCTGCAGGTGGGTGTATACACCGGGCATCGAACCCCACTCCCGCCTGGTCCACTGCTGGGAGGTGATGGAGCTGTCCGGGTCGGAGAGGGCGCTGTTCCTGTCGTGTGGGGCCGCAGGACCCCCGCCAGCGGGACTTCGTGCTGCAGGTGGGTTCCGTCTATGGATCAAAATTATTTTCGTTGTCTTGTTTCATACCACTTTGTCACGCTTTTAGTTGCTATCTCGACTCAGTATTAAATAAAATAAGTAAAAAAAGTTTTAAGTTAAACGGTTTTTATTGCACCAAAAACTAGAAAATAAAAATTTGTTATAACTAACCGTAGATGCTACTTTCTGTAGATTAGTCACGTGAAACTATTATCACTGTAGTCTTCCCAAGTCGGATGCTGAAAGCCACGTTTAGCCTCTATGTCAGTGGATTAAGCGTTACCTAATCGGAAACTTTTACCAAACTGAAATAAAAACGTGGGGCGTACGCAATAGGCATGATGACTGGCAAGTCAAATCAGCATCTTTTTTCGAACTGTCAAAACGATCCCCATTATGGAATAGTATGGAATTTTATATGAAATACTCAAAAGTGACGTCACGTTTGAGTACTGCCAAATGAGAGTACTGCCTTCTTATGAGGCCCATTGTAAGCGACCATGGTTTAGTACCGTATGTCATTACTGCGGCCCTCCGGCTGATAGACTCATAGGGTCACGACAGATAGGGTGACAGCGTGAGTAATTCGCGTAGGGCGAGCCGTCAGGCCTGCGGCCCCCCAGCAGATAGAGTGACAGCGTGAGTGGTTCGCGTAGGGCGAGCCGCTCTTTTAAGGCTCTTTTAAGTTCTTTTCAATTTATTAAATAGAAGTTCTGTACAAAAATTACTGCAATCTACATCTTAGTAATAATTTCTTTGTGTATTATGTCGTGCATAATGTTAAATAATTTATTTTAACTACAGTCATCATCCCTATTGTGATTAGGTCACTATAGTTAAACGTATTGCGAAAACACAAATCAAATTATTTATTAACTAAGACCGAGTGGCCAACGGGTACAGGCATCAGCCGCGAAAGCTGAGTACGTGGGTCCGATCCCCACCTCGGGCGTTAGGTGATCTTGGTCGTTTTTCTTTGGTATATGACATCAAATATTTATAATCACTATAGTTATTTAAGAACACACATATAAATCAAGACAGCAATGTGTAATAAGTTTTGTTCTGGCCTTGATAAAAGCTATTTACCTCTATAGAAGTGATAGAACAGATGGATGATTAATTGCAAAATTAAAGCTATAAATAGACATTTTGAACTTGTATGTTTCTTTATGATAACGCCCCACGTTTTTATTTTAGTTTGGTAAAAGTTTCCGATTAGGTAACGCTTAATCCACTGACATAGAGGCTAAACGTGGCTTTCAGCATCCGACTTGGGAAGACTACAGTGATAATAGTTTCACGTGACTAATCTACAGAAAGTAGCATCTACGGTTAGTTATAACAAATTTTTATTTTCTAGTTTTTGGTGCAATAAAAACCGATTAACTTAAAACTTTTTTTACTTATTTTATTTTCAAGTTTTTAGTGCAATTGTTAAGTTAATTTCCGATACAATACCTACCTATTCTAGATCTAGATCAAAGATGTTGTTTGTAATATATAATACAATTATGCATGCTATTGCTAAGTAGCGTTTATACTCTCGCGCTTTCATCATGAATCACGACACATATGTAAACGTAATGGACATTATTTTATGTGTAACGGGAGGCGAATCCCTGCTGAATAGATATTTTTAGAAATCCGACACTAAAAAAATATTATTAAATATCTCGATCGACAAATGAAAACCAAAGGCTGGGCGTCGTTAGTGTAAGCTTGAATGCCCGAAGTGTCTCAAATGGACGTGTTATTCATACGATAAGTACCTTAGATAACAGAGATCTGACAATAAGGAATATACATATATCAATCGATTTGGTTTATTGAGAAAATCAAGTTTAAATTTTTATATTGTACACATTATACAAGTCGAATTTCGAGACTATAAAATATAAACTCATTCTCTCAGTCGACCAAGGACCGCAGGTTTGACCTATAAGGGTCAATCCATGCAATCTATCAACCGGAGGGCCATAGGCCCGACGACACTATGGCAAGCACTGCGTGAACCCGAGAGACTCACACTCTCTGTCTATCAATCAACTGGAGGACCGCAGGTTCGAGTGCACATCCTACGCAAACCACCTGCGCTGTCAGCCTATCAACCGGAGGGCCGCAGGCCCGACGGCACATCATCATACATCATCAGCCTATGTTAGTCCACTGCTGGACGTAGGCCTCTCCTATTAACTATGCGTATAGACGCATTAGGAGGTAAATGCCCATAATCGCCACGCTGGGCAAGCGGATTGACGATCGCAGTAATGTGTCCACTACGATGACGCTGCTGCCCATCATCAATCTAGTAGAATGGTCAGTGACACTTTAATCCCTTAGTCGACTCTTACGACACCCGCAGTAGAAGTTGGGGTGGTGACAAATGTATTCTTACTGCCGTCACCACACGGCCTGACGGCACGCTCTACACGAACCCGAGGGGTATACTCATACTCTCAGTCTCATCAAGCGGATGACTGCAGGTCCAACGGCACGCCCTACGCGAACCACTCACGCTGTCACTCTATTAGCTGGAGGGCCGCAGGCCTGACGGCTCACCCTACGCGAACCACTCACGCTGTCACTCTATCAGCTGGAGGGCCGCAGGCCCGACGGCTCGCCTTGCGCGACCCACTCACCTTGTCACTCTATCAACTGGAGGGCCGCAGACCCGACGGCTCGCGCTACGCGAACCACTCACGCTGTCACACTATCAGCTGGAGGGCCGCAGGCCCGACGGCTCACCCTACGCGACCCACTCACACCGGTACTCTATCAGCTGGAGGGCCGCAGGCCCGGCGGCTCGCCCTACGCGATCCACTCACCCTGTCACTCTATCTGCTGGAGGGCCGTAGGCCTGACGGCTCACCCTACGCGAACCACTCACGCTGTCACTCTATCAGCTGGAGGGCCGCAGGCCCGACGGCTCGTCCTACGCGAACCACTCACTCTGTCACACTATCAGCTGGAGGGCCGCAGGCCCGACGGCTCGCCCTACGCGACCCACTCACTCTGTCACTCTATCAGCTGGAGGGCCGCAGGCCCGACGGCTCGCCCTACGCGACCCACTCACTCTGTCACTCTATCAGCTGGAGGGCCGCAGGCCCGACGGCTCGCCCTACGCGACCCACTCACCCTGTCACTCTATCTGCTGGAGGGCCGCAGGCCTGACGGCTCGCCCTACGCGAACCACTCACGCTGTCACTCTATCAGCTGGAGGGCCGCAGGCCCGACGGCTCGCCCTACGCGAACCACTCACGCTGTCACTCTATCAGCTGGAGAGCCGCAGACCCGACGGCTCGCCCTACGCGAACCACTCACGCTGTCACTCTATCAGCTGGAGGGCCGCAGGCCCGACGGCTCGCCCTACGCGAACCACTCACGCTGTCACTCTATCTGCTGGGGGGCCGCAGGCCTGACGGCTCGCCCTACGCGAATTACTCACGCTGTCACCCTATCTGTCGTGACCCTATGAGTCTATCAGCCGGAGGGCCGCAGTAATGACATACGGTACTAAACCATGGTCGCTTACAATGGGCCTCATAAGAAGGCTCAAAGTCACCCAAAGGGCAATGGAGAGGCCTATGCTAAGAGTCTCTCTGCGAGATCGGATTGGAAATGAGACCATCCGCAGCAGAACCAAAGTAACCGATATAGCCCTTCGAATTGCTAAACTGAAGTGGGCGGAGCTAGTCGCGCGTGGAACCGATGGCCGTTGGGGCGGTAAGGTTCTCAAATGGCGGTCACGTATCGGAAGGCGCAGCGTGGGTAGACCCCCACAAGGTGTACTCATGACCTGGTGAAGGTCGCTGGATGCGGGTTGCACAGGGCCGGTCCTTGTGGCAATCTTTGGGGGAGGCCTATATTCAGCAGTGAACGTCTATCGGCTGATATGATGATGATGATGATAATTAAATCCGTATGTTTCTACCAAATATCTAAAGCATTACTTCAAAATCTACATACATATCGCTTCGCATTGTTCGCATTGTTCGCATTTTCTTGTTTCTACTTAATATCGCATGTTTCTACTTAATATCTAAAGAACTTCTTTAAAATCAAGATATCGATAAAAGATAAACCTTGCGGTTATTGTAGGCAGTACTGCAGCATCAGGAGTGAGGAGTTGGAAGTCAAGATCAGGCTGTTAGTATTTGACTATGCCAAACATGCTATACTTTAATTTTCACGTGTCTAACACTCTCGGTTAAGGTAAGCAGTACGTCTGCAGCATCAGGCTTTGAGGATACAAGGATACAAATATTATAATATTGCATTGTCATGGGGATTTGATAAGAGTTCCAAATTTTATTGATTTCGGTGCAGTAGAAGTGGTCGAAAAATCGATCACAAGATTTGAAGCATCGACGACAGTTGATACGCGGTGAAGTTAATAAAAACCGTTTAAAAAAAAGTCCGGTGCACTTGTATTTCTTTTTCACGCTAGATTTTAATCCATACATCAGAAATTGAAAACAAAACATCATCTCATATAAAAATCACCACTGCGTCACGATTTTTAGGGACACAAATTAAGACAACGAAAAGAATTTTGACCCGTATACAGAGTGAATTTTGCATCTGTTGCTATGGAGACTACCGAGAAATCGCAAAATAAAACCTCAAATTGTAAGTTAATTGCTCGATAATAGTTATCAATTAATTCGTAATTGGGAGTTTTTTTTGCGATTTTCCGTTGTCTCCATAGTGAATGTTGCTTAGCGTGACCATTTTAGTGCCCTATTCACTCCTGCTACATTACCCAAAAATCACCTGTATGAAAAATAGACGAATTTCTCCAAAAACTATCGATTGTTGCTTAAAAATTACAACAATATGGAATCATAGTTACCTGCCGCTATCGTTATCATTTTACGACTTGCTTTCGACGCCACTGTACAGTCAAGTGCAAAAATAAGTATCGAAAAATCCGCTCATAATTATGTAACGACGTTCTTATTACATAGAATTAGAGTGCACTGGGACATATTATTGAACATTTTTGTATACACCTTATTTTGTCTTTGACTGTACGTTGCTTAAAATATGGCAACGACGCGGAACACAAAGAAATTAGTACAATCTAGGACAACGTTTCTTACAAACTTTGTAAGCAAAAAGGGTCAAATATTGGACCGAAATTACACATGTGAATTCTTTTGTAAGTTGTAGGGACGGAGGTATACTAAGGAATGAGATAGTGATTTTCACCTATCATTCCTTAGTATAGCTCCGTCCCAAGAACATACAGGTGTAAGGCTAGCCTTATATCTGTCTTCTACTGTACGTAATATTTTTGTGATTTTGATGCAGCTCAATTAACGGTGCGAGACCATACTCATACTACATACATAACACACCATTGCGAAATAAAATTCCTGATATCAAACAATTTATAAATTCGCACTTAATATAAATTGCGAATCATGTAAACAAACCGTTCAAAGAAATATCCATGATCTAGCATTCATTTATTGTTTTAGGATAATATAGTGGTAAGACTTCATCAAATAGGCAGTATTTAATGATGAATATAATACGCATTTAGAATACTAAGGTTTCTTGACATTATTCGCAACTTTGTCAATTGAATCTTTACTTAATTGACACTTGTTAAATGTCCCTATAAACTTTCAGGTGTTGGACAAGTACCAACCACCGGACCACTTCCTACCGGAGAGCTACACGTGCTTCTTCCTGCTGAAAATGCCGCGGTATTCCTGCAAGGCTGTGCTCAGGGAAAAGCTCAGGTGCGTTGGAATTCACACTTCGACGCTCATCATGAACAACGCTACATCTCAAGACACTACCTTGTCGTAATTTGAATTCTAACAATGAAGCACTATAATTCCAATTGCTTGCGCGTACTATTTTGGAATACAGCTTTGTTCATGATAAGCAACGACTTGGCGTAATGGTCTGAAATTTGTGGGCTTAATACGAGTAGTACATTGTGCATCTAGGGAGGTAAGTACGGTATTACTAACGAGAGTGTTAGAACCCCAACGCCGCACACGGAGGACTTTTAATGACTCGAGTTAGTATTACGCTTACCAACCGTGATGCATATAATGTTTTTCATCGCACTTGCGAGCAAAAAAAATAGTTATAAGACAAAATATTATTAAATGACGAACTAACATTTCTATTATTGCCTAGGGAATTTCACTTTTCTATTACTCCCGCGATGCATGCAAGTGATGGCCCGCTTACAAAGCAAGTGTGATGAAAAAAAAGTTAAATGCAGTCTTGAAGCGCGAGCGTTTGAGATAACGCTACTAACTTTTTGTGGTTTAAACTGTAGTGCTTTGCCGTGTTTAGGTATGAGTTATCTGTAACTTTCGACAGTTGTTTAGACCATTTTTAAGTAAATTTTTAATCAAGATGTTATATACTTACCAAGGATGGGATTCCACTTGTATAGGACAGGTATAGGTATATTATTTAAGACGTCTTATTTCAAATTTATTGTACCTATGTACCTATACTAGAGGCAAGTATATAGGGTTAGTTGTGGAACATTGACACAAACGGACACAATGAAACTTTGCGATATCTCGGAAACCTGGCCTTAACGACTAGCCCCTTCTATCAAACAAGGACGAGCTTAGGGACCCTCCACACCTCCCCAGGGTGCGAGGGACGATCGCAGAAGGAGCACGTCGCTACATGCTTCAAAGCAAATTTAACCAGGAAAAGTAAAAAAAAATATTTATCTTTCGTAATTTTTTGTAAGAATACAGATAATAGTTTGGTAGTATTTATATTTTTGTCGTATTGTATATATATTCAAGTTTATCTTAATTTAAATACTTTTAAAATTAGTTCAAGTTTTGGCCTCGTTTTTTTATTTAGTTTAAAATAATACCCTGGTGTCTCACAATGAAACATTTTTATGTAATGTACAATGAAACAGGTCCATGTTTCGTTGTGTACTGTATAGTTTTATTGTACACCGAATGTGAAATTGCAAAAGGTTACTATTCTATGTGACTTTTCATTTAAACTTGTTTCATGTTTAGCACCTCATTATCAACCTATTAAGGCCCACTTGTTAAACCCCCCTAGGGTTAAACACTGACCAGTAGCTAGAGTGACAAATTTTATATGTACAATAAAATTATCATAGCTATACCTGGTTATGTGGCTAAACCCGGGTGGTGCAAGAGAGTCTTAGTTAGTCTTAGTAGTACATTTTTAATATTTTTTGTTGACTAGTATTATTATATTATATATTAAATATTTCGTAAAATTATATGCGTAGTAGTAGTAGTGGTAATAAAACATATTTTTTATCTTTTAATACATTTTGTTCCTAAATATTGTATTAATGTGATTGTTTTCATTAAAACATAACATTTTTCAGTTGCTGAATGCGCCAATGTCATAAAGATTCGTTAATAAATTAATCTTCCCGAGAATCAGTACGTTTTACTAAGAACAACCACGTAATGTATAATAACTTATTTGGCTACTGTTTAAGTGTTTCAATGTTGGTTACCCGTGATATTTTTTGTTTACAATGAAACAGCTCACGGTGTTTCACTGAACACTATTTATTAGTACACATTGAAACAATACACTTTTTTCAAAAACATTTTTAGAATATATACGCAATTTTCAGAACTAGAGCCACTTTTTTACACGCCATAAAGAATGATGACCATTAGTCTATTTTATGGCAAAATATACGATTTTTTACTTTCAAATTGGCTGAGATAGGACAGTTTAAAAAGTTGAATGTTTCATTGATGGCAATAGTTTAAGTAATATGTTTAACAATAAAACATACGTACACAATAAAACAACATGATATTTATGTTGTCACAAAGTGTATAATATCTACCGTGGAGATGCCTAGGACCCTCCTGAGATCGCCTGGGTTGCAGTCATACTACAAGGACATATAAAACATAACTTTTTTGCAATATATTGCAGTTATCGACGACATTGTTAAGTTACAATGAAACTTGGGTTGTATACAATGAAACAGTCTTTCGGTTTCATATATCTTTCAGTGGTCTTATTAATCATTTAACAAATTGGAACCCTATTAAACTAAACCTACTCCAGCCTACCGTTATTATTAACTTTCCTTTATTTTGTATTCATTGCAAGCGTTCTTATATATATGTTACAAATAACACAGTTCCAATGTTGGTTAAGTCTGTTTCATAGTTCATTAGATTTATTACATCTGTTTCAATGTAAAAATTCGGGTGTTTCATTGAATACATGCACGAGGACACAGTGAAACAAATCTCATTTTTTGTTTAAAGTTGCATAACACATATACTATTGAAAATAAGAAGAAACCAAGAATGCAATTCGATAGCCAACTAAATTGTTTATCTTCGAACACAATATCTCACTCGTAACTTCAAAAACACCAGAGATACAATGGTTTGAAATTTAGTTGTTTCATTGATCCACAACTTACCCTACTCAAAATGTAATATTGCCAAATTCCACATGTGTAGATTCATAATTTGACAAAAGAAGACTGTAAATGTATGCCATTTGAATTGATTTTTCAGATCCTGAAATTATGCACATAACAGAATTGGCAATCTCAACGACGATTTACAATTAGTTTTGTGAAGATACTTACATATTTAATTTATTATTTTCTCCTTACAACTCTGATTAAAATATTGTGAAGCTTCGCAATTACTTATTTACTGCCCTTACACAATCGCTGTGTGTTAACAGTAACACTATTCCAGATACGCGATCCACTTCTGCAAGAGCATCGACACGGACGAGTACGCCCGCGTAGCGCTCAGCGCCGCCGAGCGCGTCTCTTCCGAAGAGTCCGACTCGGACGGCGAGGCTGCCCCCGTCGCCGCCCCGCCAGCGCTATACTCACTCGCTAGACCGCCTAGGACTTAAACTACGGTACACAGGGATGTAACGAGTACGCCCGCGTAGCGCTGAGCGCCGCCGAGCGCGTCTCGTCCGAGGAGTCCGACTCTGACGGCGAGGCCGCCCCCGTCGCCGCTCCGCCAGCGCTATACTCGCTCGCTAGACCCCCTAGGACTTAAACTACGGTACACAGGGATGTAACGAGTACGCCCGCGTAGCGCTCAGCGCCGCCGAGCGCGTCTCGTCCGAGGAGTCCGACTCTGACGGCGAGGCCGCCCCCGTCACCGCTCCGCCCGCGCTATACTCGCTCGCTAGACCCCCTAGGACTTAAACTACGGTACACAGGGATGTAACGAGTACGCCCGCGTAGCGCTGAGCGCCGCCGAGCGCGTCTCTTCCGAGGAGTCCGACTCTGACGGCGAGGCCGCCCCCGTCGCCGCCCCGCCAGCGCTATACTCGCTCGCCAGACCGCCTAGGACTTAAACTACGGTACACAGGGATGTAACGAGTACGCCCGCGTAGCGCTCAGCACCGCCGAGCGCGTCTCTTCCGAAGAGTCCGACTCCGACGGCGAGGCCGCCCCCGTCGCCGCTCCGCCCGCGCTATACTCGCTCGCCAGACCACCTAGGACTTAAACTGTACACAGGGATGTAACGGATGTGTTTTAACGGAAGCAGAAGTTTTGAATTTTGTTTAACGGAAGCAGAAGTTTTGAATTTTGTTTAACGGAAGCAGAAGTTTTGAATTTTGTTTAACGGAAGCAGAAGTTATGAATTTTGTTTAACCGAAGCAGAAGTTTTGAATTTTGTTTAACGGAAGCAGAAGCAAAAGTTTTGAATTTTGTTTAACGGAAGCGGAAGCAGAAGTTGTGAATTTTGTTTAACGGAAGCAGAAGCAGAAGTTTTGAATTTTGTTTAACGGAAGCAGAAGCGGAAGCAAAACCAGAACCAGAAGCGGAGCTCGAGTGAGAGCTAAGTAGACGATATGTTAAGGGTAGGTAGAGATGCCAAGCGGAGAAATGAGCGAATGACAGATATAGTTAACCCTTTAACGGGTAAGACTCAAAAAAATCGTGGGTTCAAGCCTCAACGCCATCTTATAGTACGAAAAATTCTGTACAAGAAAAAAATACAAAAATATAGTGCTATAGGGTGGTTGTTTTTACCGGTGCCCTATAAAGGGTTAAACCTGTTGATTTTGGATGTACGTCGCTCATGTCCCACCTTTCCTCTAGGCTCCGACATCCGCTACGACTTTTGTTTTAATAATAACTGAACCAGAACAGAAGAGATGTGTAAAACAAAACAAGTTCTGCAGAAACAGAAGCGGAAGCAGAACTCCGTTACATCCCTAATACACGCGTACTACTGTATTTTGATTTGCTCCGATGTCGACTGGAAAAAGATCCACCAGACTATTATTCGCCCTTGGCCTTCCCTCTTAGGAGTCAGGCGCGGATCCAAAGGGGGGGGGGGGGAGCAATGGGAGACACACCCCCCCCTGACACTCGACCTAGGTATGCCTAGGTGCTGTTTTAACCTTATGGCCGCCACAGTCGGCCATAGACGACATCGGAAAATCGCAACTACCACGCCAATGACGGCACTGGCCGACAGCTACTCTAATACAGTAGGAACTTACGCGTAAAGTTCAATTTGGCTTAAATAATCGTGTACGCGTGGCGTCTGGAGCTCAGCATATTCCTTCGACGTCTGGCGGTCAAAAGATTAAGTAAAATACTATCATAATCATAAGTCAATAAACGAAATCCTAGATCCGCGCCTGTTAGGAATCCTGGAAACCGGATATTTTCATGCGTATGGTACGAAAATGAAGAGTATTTATTTATGAATATCCGAAATGGTCGATCTAAGATCCGCAAAAGATCCGCTAAAGGCTAAAAAGATCCAAAATCGGACCAAAAGGTCTCCACTGGCAACATTGTTTATGTTGCCCTAGGGACAACTGACACGACGAGAAATAGCAAATAAAACATGAAAGCTACTCGCCATACTAAAAGAATGGAATCACAATAAGTATTAAGCGACAGAAGATATCAGGAACCTATTTCATCCAAATAACTCACAATTGTAACACAAACCTTGTATCTTTTTGTCTATTTTCATATTTAGTCATGTAAGAGACTTCCTTGTATTTTTATAAATGATTTTCTAACAGGCTTTTAAAGCTGGCGTATTTAGAACGTATATGTTTGACATCAATTTATGCACACACACAAGTATGATCGCGACGTACTTGTATTGTTATCAAATTGGTGTCACATTTTACGTTTCTAAACATGCTCTTAGAAGCCTGGATTATCAAATTGCCTATTTTTAATTGATGTTAAAAATGTACACAGCAATACACGAGTCTAGATAATTGTCAATACTAACCCACTAAAAACGGCACGGCACAGATCGTGTCATGTTTAGTTATACAATAGATATTAATTTATCAATGTATCAACGACGAACAAACAAATGTGAAGCTTAGAACTATGGCTCATATGCAATCGTAGTCATAAAATTAAGCGCATGCAGAGTTGTGGAAATGGCTCCTAAGAATTACTAAGATATTTTAGGTGTAAGGTATAATATGTTCAGTTAAGATTTCGCTACATGGACTGTTGCGTACGTTATGTCCAACTATGCTTGTGTGAATTTGATTGCGTGGAAGTAAGATTGAGAAGTGTGAGTCGAAGCTAGGATAGACGGCTGCAAAATTCTAGGTACGAAAAAAAATCTACGAAAAGACTCGAATTGACACATCAGTATCGCCGCTGTATTCAAAATGTATCGAAGCTGTATTCACACATCAGTATCGCCAGTAACAATGTTTGATAAGATCTTCGACTATAAGCCTTATCAGATATATTTGCGGCATTTATTGTGTATGTTTTGCTGATGATTGTACTTTAATACCCGAGTTCAAAATACTCTTACATGTGTCGTATGTTACATGTAATCAATTGTATTGTATAATTTCATCATCAATCGCAATCAGAGCGTGCCTAAAATATGGACGTCTTCAGACTATGAGAGTAACTTAGTCGCTCCTATACGTATCATGGCGACGTATGTCGATTGGCCACGAAACAGCATTTTCCAATTTAGCATTCCATCCAGAAGTATTTCTTAATGGTAGCTATTAACGAGTTACTAAACCGTTGTTTATTCTGTTAATGCTGCCTTTACATTCCATTGAATGATTGTTCTACAAAATTTTCTGACGGACACTAACTGCCATTTGATTAGCCGTCAAAAAAGATCAACGAAAGTTATACCTTACAGGCATGGACATACCTTTACATCTAACGAATGAATGCTTTTATCAGTGTATTTTTGTCAGTTATGGCGACAAGGTAGCTTGCCCGTGCTATTTAGTAAGACTAACTTTAAGCAATTATACATGTTAATAGTCGTTTTAGTGTTACGATTTCAAAATAGGCTTACAAAAATTTCAATACATCTATTCGTGTTAGCATCTCGCAATGCATGTAGTTTCAGTAGTGCTGAGATACTTACGAGCGCTCTAAACAAAATTGTTGTCGTTTTCGTAACTTCTGGCATTCTGTTTTCAAGGTATTAAAAATGATAAATCAGACATGTTTTCACGAAAATAATTAGACTTGGCGTTGATCAGAATCTGACATAGTATTTTAGTCCCAAACAGTTATCGACGTGATTATGTGTTCTAAGTGGATAATATAAGTGGAGTTTCAATGTGTTACTGAGTCTAGTTTCTAAATATAAATGTTCCTGAATGAATGTATACTTGTGATTGGCGTGCGTGCCATGGAAGTGAGGGCCGGTGGCGTGAGCGAGTGATCCTCTAGGTATTTAAATATTAGTTTAATTTGCTTATCGTATTATGTACGTACGATTCTTACCGCTAGAATTGGGATGCGTTTTACGAGAGCCTAAAGAATTATGATGCACTATACTACATACTATAGTTAACGCCAAGAATCGTTAAGAGTGCGATGTGCGATGCAATAGTAGGTATACTTTGTGCCGTCAAAGGTTAATATTCGCTTATGCCGTGACACTGGCGTATGAAAGGCGACCACACAGGTATGAAGGTTGATTTTACACGCAGGTAGGAAAAGCATCGCCGCAGCATACCGCATTCACCAGGTAGGGTAATTCTTTTGGCTTTAGTAAGATGCACTACGATTCGAGCTATTTGAAGCGAACGTTAGATGAGGCGAGCCACCGGCGCGGACCGCCCGCGGTCGCCGAGGGCAGAGCTTGATGATCTGTGATGTTACGGAGACGGAGATATCTGTACGGCCTTGAAATTAGGTAGGATTTGAAAAAATTGCATTTTAGGAAGGAAAACATGGATACTAGTCATGTTGATATTAAGACATCGTAATATAGCGGTATTGAGGGCCTGTAATGATCCGAACACTTGTAGCACTAGCCGCAACTGTCACCCTAAAGATCTTAGATCTCATTACGCTACTGTTTCATTATTTATTGGTGCTTCGAGGTTAGTATTATATTTTATATTTAATGTTCGTTTTAAAATATTTATGCACAAATGTCGAACACCGACATGCGTTAGGCGAGCGTTTTTGATATTATTACCATATTGCTCTTTGATGTTCAGATTGTATTTTAATGTATCTTTCATATTCATGCTGACCTGAGTTTGATGTTTATATTGTTCCAAATGATATAAGGAAAAGACCAAAGATGATTTCAATGAAAAATTCTATTTTCCTAAGACTATCTCTAGTTTTCTTAAGATCTGAAAGTATTCTATTTATTTTGTCTGGTGCATTCAATTTCATTATTTCCTACCTGTGTACCCTATGAACGTGTATTTAAATAAAATCTATAAATTATTCTGGTTTTCTTTTTCGACATTACAACTGGGCTATTCAGCTATCATAAAAAGATAAGTACCTAATAAATATGTTAGAATTACAGATTCGAACGAAACAGCACATGACATGATGTATGAAAATGGTCACGTGACTTTCCGTTCGAATCTATTATTCTCATACATTTAACACTTTTTGCTTATCGTATACGACTTCAGGTCTACTACCGCGAAAATCGAAATTCGTAAATATCGAGGATTGTTCTCTGTCACTCAAACGAAGACGTCATTTTTGTGACAGAGACAAATCCTCGAAATTTACGAAAACTGATTTTCGCGGTAGTAGGCCTGAACAGCATCTTGGCTAGGCTTGCTGGTGTGTAAGACCTTTTTCGCTCTGCTGGTTCTGGTGTTGTAATTCAGACGTGAGGTGAGATAGTGCTCCTTCAACAGCCTCTCATCACCGGTCTCCAAATGACGATGCAACGGCTATCCCACCAGCGTGGGATGCGTACCAGCCACAGCTGCAGTAGCGGAAACGGGGGAGCAGCCACACATACTCCAGGAGGAATCATCATCATCATCATTACCCCATCTCCCACGGACGTGGCCTCTCCCATTAACACATTCAATGCCAAGAGCGCCACTGGGGAGTTATCGGTACTTTTGTTCACATGCCGTCCACTCCGTGGGGGAGTTTATCACTATACTATTTGCAGTGCCAGGACAAAAACAAAGGCTGTCCCTGCATGCCAGCCGGCGTTAATTAATTGTATAATGAATAACTACCCTGGGGAGTCGTGTGGCATGTGAATAAAGTTATCGAGGACTCCTTAGTGGCGTTCTTGGAATTGAAGTAGCGTACATTGTACAACAGGTTGGCGTGCAACGATAACCTAGGTTTTTGATCTGGCAGTGAAAGTGTTAACTATGCCCACTGTGGTGTCCACTGTGATGACGCTGCTGCCTTATTAATCTTCTATCAAGAATGGTCAGGGACATTGACTATGCAAAAATTCAGTCCGTGGTAAGTGGCCCACAACTGGGTACACGACAGCAATTCACACCTCTTTTCAATAAACACGATTGAAAAGATATGGGTATGGCGCACATTAAGCTGCGTTTCCACTTAAGTGTTCTGAACGAGCATTCACTGTTCGTGGGCGGACGAACGAACATTTTACTATGTGAAATCCTGTTTTCATCTGCCCAAGAACGAACGAATGCTCGCTCAGAACACTAAGTGAAAACGCGGCTTTAGATGTGCCCCTCGCACATGATTAGCTTAATTAATTTGCTTATCTAATGAGTAATGAGCTCTCTTACGAGACTTTTTTTACGAGACGATAGGACCGATAACAAACGTATACTATACTTCCAGAAATAACTCGTGCACCCGCATTCGTCTGTTAGAAATTTTAAAATAGCCGCCATTTAATTATCATTAGCACAAAAAAAATGCATGGTAATTTATCGATGAAATTGATTTTAGCCACTCACATGCTTTGATTTTTGCGATAGACTCTTATGTCTATGTAAAATAAGAGTGATGACATGTAACAAAGGCTACATGAAGCAAGTGAGTGGGTAGTTCAAGCCTTTAAAAGCTCCGACACCGCGGACCAAACACCCATACTTGAAGCAAGGTTACTGTGTACTGTCCCACTGGGGCATTTTCGCTTTTAGGGACAATTAATTAGAGTGACATTTAATTGCAGTCAGGTTCAGGAAAAGTTAAATAACCGTCATCGTCAGGTTAGTAGGTAACAGCAAATTAAGTAAGAAATCTTGGGTAGTGAGTTATATCCTCTTATAGTATAACTCCCATATTTATTTCTAAAAATAAGCGGGTGGAAAAATTACACCCAAATTACATTTTTATTTAAATTTAATGCTTTATAGTCATCACAACCCTGACTGTAATTAACCTTTTTTAATCTGACGCTTTGCGACCCAGATTCAGCCATACCAGACGAAATGCGGGAACAGACACTCTTTTTTCAGCAGCAGAGAAATATCGAAAAACCGTATCAAAATCAATAATAATATGCAACCGTTTTGAACGTCAAGCTATGTATGACCAAAAATCGCGTTTATATATTCTGTGGTCGCGTCAAGCAAAATCTGAAGTTGCGGAATGCTGCCTCACCCTCTCTATCTTTCAGTGCCATGAATTTTCGATGACGTGAATTAGCACTCCCAAGGGTTAAGGGAATTAAGAAAAGCATTTTCAGTGACTTACATGATTTTAATCTTCACTAAATGAATGTATACATTACTTAACAAAAACCATGGCTATTACCATAAAATTAACGAAATATGAAGTTTGTTTACTTTGACTTAGGTTTAAGCATGTTGTATATGATCACTACACCGAAGAAAGCATATGTCGCCTTGGCCACCTGAAAAAGAGACACATGTTTAGGATATCTGAAGCACGATTATAAAACATTAATCAAGATTGAAATTATGAATTCAAGATAAAAATGTACATAGCTAAGAGCTTTAAAAAAATGTGTGTAGATTTTTTATGAATAGCATATGGACATGGACAGTTGCTGGCATTTGTCTCATAGGAATCAATGAAGTCGATTTAATAATTTTATTGATTAAATGAATATTTATCCTAATTTTCGCATACTTTTAAGTATAAAATGAAATACTAACTACATTTATTTTTAAAGAGAATAATATGTTTTCCCTGTTTTTGGTCAAAATTCTTTTCGTTGTCTTATTTTAATTAGATTCTAAGATTCTAGCATATTATGTAATTATAAGAATTTCATTATAGACAGGAAATAAATAAAGCACAATAATAGTCTATTAGTAATGTAATATGCTAGAATTATAAATAATATTTATTTTGTTGCAACTAACTAGATTTCATTAATTTATTGTTACATTATTTGATTTGATTAAGAATATTACTTTAAAAGCTCACATACAGTACACAAAAATTTTATGTACTTAAAATTTTTATGAATGAATAATTTATTCATACAATCTTTAAAATAAAGCACTTACTTATATCAACTCCACTGATGCATAATGTAAAAATTGCCACCAGCTGTCAGTTCCCTAGCTATGAAGTTACCAACATAGTTCATGTGACGAACTTTCATAACCATATGTCTGACTCTAGCGGGCATTTTCAGGGCATTGTAAGGTTCACTTCCGAGTATTTGTACTTAGCATTTGGTACAGGGTACCAACAGGGCCCACAAGGTGGACCGATGACCTGGTGAAGGTCGCAGGAGTCCACTGGATGCGGGTGGCCCAGGACCGGTCATTGTGGCAATTTTTGGGGGAGGCCTATGTTCAGCAGTGGATGTCTTTCGGCTGATATGATGATGATGATGATTTGGTACAGACTTTAATGTAAAATTCCAAATATCATAGCAACTAACTTACACATGCCCCCAAAATGCCCGCTGGAGTCTGACGCATGTTCAGTAAACAATCATGATTTTCGTTTTCATTAAGCCCTTAACCTCTAGTGTGTTGCGAATATTTTTTTCTAATAGTTTCCATGTCACTGATTAGTGTTTAGACATATGAAGGACATACAAATATGTACAGTTTAAATCAAAATCACGCAAAGTAGTACGGTCAAATCGTACATTAAACTCGCAAAACATGTAGTAAAGCTGCATTTTTGGTATGTTATTTAGACACCATAGGGCATTATAAAACCACATTTTGCAAGCAAAAAAAAGTTGTGCTAGCTGCGTTATACGTGAAAAACTATGAAATTTACTGTCTATTTTTAGTTTCTGATTTTTATAAAAAAAGCCTTACGTTTTTTGACAATATGTATCAGGTAACGTTTATAGATGAATAAATTTGTAACAAGATGAGATAACATGCATTACCGTAGGTCTTATAGTTTCAGAGATTCGAGACTTCAAATAGTACCCTGTTTTGTAAACTAGATAAAATGTTGAGTTTTGCTAACGTTTTTGGTTTAATATCGCCTTACCTAATTATGCTACGAAAAACATGAAATAATTATCTTATAGCGCAATTAATATTCTTTCATTTAAGGGTAAAATCAGGTCAGTAAACTTAGTAATTGAAAATAAAAACGCGTAATTCAAAAGGTAGTAGGCCCGCTATCTAAGTTTTTCATACAAATCGCAAGTCGTGTTGCATAGCTGCAATTTTAGTATATTATATAGGCCCTATAAGGACGTACAAAAATGTATATTACAAGAAATACAAAAAAGGAATTTCGGCATAAGACGAAAAAAACTGAAAAATGATTGGACTTCTTTTACTTTTTGACGTTTAATTAAGAAACTATTATCTTTTTGATACTAATTGCTACAAAACTTAAAAAGAATATTAAATTTGAAAGGATTTGAGTTACCTTGCATTACCCTAAATTATATAGATTTAGAGATTCGACATTTCAAAATGTGCCCTTCATTAAGTTAAGAAAATAAATGCATATTTTGAAGCCTCGTATAGCCCCAACTATAAGACTTACAGTAATTGTTATCGGCTCAATTTGTTCCAAATTTAATGTAGTTGTTATCTACAATTACTTTTTTTTTCTTAGCGCGAACATTTTGCCAATATTTAGTGAATAGCTTTAACATAACCTAAAATTTGTTTAATTTTTGATAAAAGGGCACTTTATGAAGTGTCGTATCTCAAAATATATATAACTTACGGTGATGCAACGTAGCTCAAATCCTTTCAAATTTAATGTTCTTTCTTAGTTTTATAGCAATTAGTATCAAAAAGATAATAGATTTTTAGTTAAACGTCAAAAACTAAAAAAAGTGCGATTTTTTTTTCCGTTTTTTACGTCCTATGCCCAAATTATTTTTTTGTTTTTCTTTTAATATGCATTTTCGTATATATCTATAAGGCCTTTATAATATACCAAAATTGCAGCTTTGCAACTCGACTTGCGATTTGTATGAAAAACTTAGATAGCGGGCCTCCTGCCTTATGAATTTCGCGTTTATACTTTCAACTACAAAGTTCACTGACCAAATTTTACCCTTAAATTAAAGAATATTAAGTGCGCTATAAGGTCATTATCGCATGTGTTTCGTAGCATAATTAGGTGAGGCGATATTAAGCCGAAAATGTTAGCAAAACACAAAATTTTATCTAGTTTACAAAAAGGAGTAGTTTTTAAAGTCTCGGATCTCTGAAACTATAAGACCTACGGTAATGCATGTTAGCTCAACTTGTTGGAAATTTATTAGTCTTTAAACTTTTAATAATATATGATATCAAAAAACGTAAGGTTTTTTAAATAATAATCAGAAACTAAAAAATGGTCATCGCAGTTTTTCACGTACTACCCAGCTAGCACAACTTTTTTTTGCTTGCAAAATGTGGTTTTATACTGCCCTGTGGTGTCTAAATAACATACCAAAAATGCAGCGATACTACTTGATTTGCGAGTTTAGGGTAAAATTATGTACGATTTGACCGTACTAAAGTACCATTTCAGTGGATTTAGTCACTATGGTGTAGATATAAAACTAATAAACTTGACTAAACAGAGGTAGTGTACCTATATCAAGAAATAATGTAACTGTAATAATTGAATCAGCAAGTGCAGCATTCTCAATGATAAAATTTGTTATGCCAGGGGCCATATAAATAAAAAACAATAATACCCATATCCACACAAAGCTTGTGAATAAATTAGATAGAATTAGAAAATCAGAGACAATCACATAAGTATTTATTAAACTATTAATTTTTGAAAAAGGTACATGAGTACATGAGTAGAAAGGACAGGTTGAAAGAAACTGCCTTTACTATATAGTTAGCTTTTAATCGCTGACAGTAGAGGTATCAGTCAAGTGGGGTATCAACTATTAGGCCTAGGACCTTAATATACAATTTCCAATAAGGCCTCTGAGTTCTTCTGACTAACATTTTAACAAGGTCTGGTTGGCGACATGAGAATTCGCCAAGCAAAGTGTGCATAGAAAGGTAAAGGCTAAAGATACAAGTATAACCCCTCAAATGTGGAGCCCCGAAAGGACGTCCGTACTGTGACCCATGTAGGTAACTGGAAATTTGTTTTTTTTTTCAGGGATTTCATAGTAGTACTTTTTTGACAGGCCGCATATGAGGGGATAACGTAAAATAATCACAAATAAAACTTACGTTTGCTCTACCGCTGTATGTCTGGCTGTTGAAGTACTTGGACAGGCCTTTCAGCTGAGCTCCATCACCATTGTCTCCGGCCATTCTGTTAGCAAATAAACCAAGTAACAATAGTATACTATTGAAAATTAGTATAGACACACTGATATGCATACAGAGGAAAAAACAGTATTTTACCTGAATTTTATGTAATTTAGCCTTCTTATGTAATTACGGACTCTAGCAGGTTAGAATAGAGTGAGAGATGAGATGAGATACGACACGGAAAAAAAATGAAACAAATGCCACAGATTAGGTAAGACGCGTTCCTATTTACAAGTTTATTAGATTTGTTAGCACTGTGATGTATAATCTTTGTCTAGCAACCGCTGTCAGTAGAAATCGGTAGAAAAGTACTAAAAAAGTAGGCTAAGAGGAGACTTCCTTTTTTAGACAGAGACAGAGAGACATTAGTTGCTAGACAGAATATAATATACAGACTGTCTAGAATTTGTTGACATAGCAACGTAAAGCAAATTAAAATAAATATGGCCACAGTTTTAAGACCGCAATGTACATCAAACTACTCTTCGCGCCCTTTCGCCCATTGTTTAAAAAATTGTTTGTAGATCATTTTTATCATGTGATTAAATTCATCGTTTTAATATGTATGTATGATTACGGATAAAGAGGAGTGTTCACTTAAATCGACCAAATGGAAAACATTTCACCAAACTTACATTCTAAGAATAACGCTTACCTACACTCGGGTAGTAATGTCAAAACTTCAAAGTAATTTTAC
Source organism: Thaumatotibia leucotreta (assembly GCA_025490895.1). Classification (NCBI taxonomy): domain Eukaryota; kingdom Metazoa; phylum Arthropoda; class Insecta; order Lepidoptera; family Tortricidae; genus Thaumatotibia; species Thaumatotibia leucotreta. Next base: position 37,227 of record JALPQI010005168.1, on the reverse strand, counting down.
AAGTATCAGGGCCTGCTACCGCGAATATCGAATTACGCAAATTTCGGGGGTTTTTCTCCGTCACTCTAATGACGTCTTCGTTGCAGTGACAGAGACAAAATCCCGAAAATTGCGAACTTCGGTGTTCGCGGTAGGGCCGCTGAGAGTAAGCGTTAATGCAGACCAAAAGAGCATTCGCTGTTCTATCCCCCACTCTACGAAATCAACGAATCACGTTTCGTGTAACGATCGAATTTCGTAGAGAAGGGGGATAGAACAGCGAATGCTCTTTTGGTCTGCATGCACCTTAAGTTTGGTGAAATCGAGCGTAAATAATCTAACATTGCAGGAATGAAACGACGCGTAATTTAAATATTTTGTATGCTACACTGTTGTACAGTCGCCATCAGATATATCGGAGCGGCCGGTGCTGTGTGACCACTCTGGGGCTCTGATGGTGACTGTACCTAACTGGTTTTGTTTGAGAAAAACACATAGGTATACTTACATACATACGTCGGCGTGAATAGGAATTGACGGATTCATATAGTTAGCCTAAAATCCTATTTTTTGGGAGGACTAGATGGAGGTTTAGACTTCATAGATCTGTAGATGAAGTATATGGCAAGTAAGGTGTATGTAACTTTGGTTACCTGAAAAATAATTAGTATCACCAACTAAAAACTTTGTAATAAGACCAGATCATTATGATTAAATGTTGGTTCGCTTTAGTGCCTATTTTGAAATGAATGTGGTACTTACTTACTTACTACCTACTCGCATACTTACATTTGCTCTTCCCCGTATTGTAGAACTGTTGAAATACCGAGTCATACCCTTCAATTTTGGATCATCGTGTAGATCATGACCAGCCATTATATCTTTATAATGGATAAATTAATTACTTATATGAATAATGAGAACTGATCAATGCTTATTTACAATCACAGTAAATTGGAGTTTTCCTACAAATTTGTCATTTTTTTGGACTTAACTTTGACACTTCTGTCACTGCTTATAATTAAAAAAAATGGAAAAAGGAGGTTTTACACAAACCTCCTTTTTCCATTTATTCATTCATTAAGCACCTTCAATGGGTGACAAAATTTTATTTCCCTCAATTCACAGAAAAAGAATTACAACAGTGTTATAACGGTGTAATTCAGTGATTTATGTAGGTACTAGCGACCCGCCCCGGCTGCGCACGGGTACTATACCAACATAAAAACCTTCCTCTTGAATTAAGTACTCTACCTATTAAAAAAAATCTCATCAAAATCCGTTCCGTAGATTTAAAGATTTAAGCGTACAAAGGGACATAGGGACAGAACAGAATTAAGTGACTTTATTTTATAATATGTAGTGATTAGTCATCAAAACAGGTGTTGTGTTTAAAACTCGTCTTTACCTCGTTTTATAAACGGATGATACGAGTGCCATCCTAAAAAGAGGGATTGTTATGCGTTTTCTGGTTTTTACCAAGTGACAATCTGGTTTGCCAGACTATACCTATTACTTAGGTAGATCCTTTAGTTTTTTGTCGCCACGTCACCAAAGTGTCAAGACTGAATTTCTAGTTTATGTATATGCGTGTAAGTCTATATTGCTCCGTAGACCGCGACTTATAGATCGGTATTCGGCTTTGAACTTACAGTGCCGCTATATAAGTTATTGGAGCCCAAAAGGTTGATAATAAGACCGTTTTCATTGGTTACCTGCTCATAGACAAGTACAAGAAATGAAACGCTTAATTCGTTTTATATATATTATAAGATTTATAAGTATGTACATCATAATTTTCAATACTTTTGTAAAAGACTATAAAACATACGTTTTAGAAAATAAAGTTTTTCAAATGACATTTGTTTATATTACAATTTTTGATATATTATACATAATAATCTATTAAATTCCATGAAATCATCATTGTCAGTCAAAACAATCTTTGTAAATATTTTACAAATCGATAAAATGCGTAAAACAAACAAAAACCGTTAAGTAAGCACAGTATTCTAATTAAAAAGTGTTAAAAATAATAAACTGCCACTTCATTTTAAAAATAAGGATGCATTTAGCACCAAATTAGAATTTAACTATATTTCCTTATTCATAAAGCACATTCTTATCTAAATGAATGGACTAGTATTCAATATAAAGTCATGTTATAACTGGATGCTATTTTGCAAAAATGTGTCAACCCACATCAATTCGTCAATTAAAACTCAATTCTATAAATTACTAATTAAAGTTGACATTTTATTGCAAAATAGATGTGGGTTGACGCATTATTGCAAAACGGCATCCAACTAAGCCAGTCATAAGAGGCATATGATAGACATCAACTTGCAATACCTGTATATTTATACTGTATCCACAGAGAACGATCGTATCTCCTTATAATTATATCTATTTATAGAAAATCTCATAGCAAAATTACCACTGTCCTTAACCTTACTTGTCCATCATATATTTACAACCTTCAGTGCAGTATCAAATAAGTAAAACTTATCATCAATTCGGCAAACCTTTACTCCATACTGCCTTAACCTCCTGCCGCCCAGGCAATAAAAATTGCCAGTGAATTTTGAATTAATAGTGCAGGAAATAGAATAGGATTTCACTTGTTTGAGGAGACCTTTTAATAGGCCTCTGGGCGGCAGGAGGTTATGAAGTATCACTAGGTATTTACTTAAGTACACATCTCTTTGAGCACAATAAAGTAATTCATTATTTTTACATTGCTTATAAAAATCCGTTCTTGTATTCACGCCTTGAGAACTCACTGGAGGTTTATTGCACAAACCCATATATTAAAAATACTGCATACTATCTCTAAATCCTCATTCATTTGTGGTTCATATAAAATAAAATTAATATTTTGAAACAACACCATTGGCAAGGACCCGAGAAAGAAAGCATTTGTTGTTCAAGTCTACTTTTCAATTGATAAAATACGTTCATTTGTGCAAACCACGATTTAAACATGGGCGTCGCAAACGGAATCCACATTTGCTCTTAGGTACGTAAACATTATACATGCACAAAATAGTATAATACACAATTTATATTGTCATCTCATCAACAGATCACAGGTAGGTTAGGGCCAGTATCACAGTGTATGGGCTTCAGAAATAAGTACCTACATAAACGTGCACCAAAATACTACTATATTGCAAAAAATACTGCATATACATTCCTTATTCCGTCACACTGTTGTTTCTAATGCAATATTTTTGTTTTAGGCTGCTCATGTTAAAATCAGTGTGACTAGAGCTGTTCGTTACAAAGAACACTAATTTAATGATCATCATCTCTTGCACTTACTCATTAATAAAACACTTGAATCATCAAAGCGAGTAGCTATCACAAGCCCATATTTTGAATGTAAGCTCTGGCCCCGAGCAGTATCGCAGCACTGCTTAGAGTAGGAGGTCCTCCTCCCAGTCTTCCTTGACGCGCTCCGAGATTGAGACGGAGGGCCGCGAGAGCTGTTTCAGCTCGTCGTGCACGCGCGGGGGGAGGGGGTTGTCGCTCAGGTCCACGTACTCGAGCGCACGTGACCGTGCCAACCGGTCCACGTCTACCTCTGGAAAAGTGAAATCAGGTGATGAATGTAGGTTATGATGTATGACTACAAATTCTATCACAATTTTCCTTCTACATCTATAAAAAATGTTCATTATTATAGATGTAGAAGGATAATCTATTTTCATGGATAGTCTGAAATAAACAGCGAATTGTAGTGATTTCAGTTCATGTTTCTATCTCAATTAACTTCATGAAATTTATAGTACCTAATATAAAAATACATAGGTACATGTATTTAAATATTTCCATAAAAATATTCTGATTTCATCTGATTACTTTTTGACCAGAATATACATGTAAAGTGGGATTTTTATTAATTGAGTTCCATGGATCTGATAAATTGACTCCAGAAGGAACAGTGGGATTTTATTACAAAGATAAAAGATACCAGGCAGGCAGCTAACAGTTTTAACAGTATTTTGAGGTTTATTTCAATTCAGGATTATGAGTTATTCAAATATACTGAATACTCATACATAATATTGTATGTGTTACTCTTTGGTAATGCGTAATGGACCAACCTAATTAAAAATAAACCTGTCAATGTTGATGTTGATTGATTTGTGTCACAGCACTTGCTTATACAATTTATTTATGTCTACAGATGTCTTAATAAATTGTATTCCACAGCTTATATTATGTAGGTAAACATCCCGCAAGTAGGCAAAAGCTTTTATTCATACATGCACGTAAATATTTTATAAAAAACGACCACAAAACTTACCAATGATCTGATTGTGGTGTGCATGTAATGTGTGAAGGCTGGGGCACTGGCAGGCGATAGCCGGGAGGGCCACAAAACTGTTGTGGGAGATGTCCAGCCTCTCCAGGCATGCCAATGTGCACAGCTCGTCTGGCAATCTTGCCATTTGATTGTTGGAAAGGTTTAAATCTGGAAAAAACACAAGTCCTTATAAGTAACTTGTATTCACTTACTTATATTTATTTGACATAGTAAGATAATTTGCTGAGCTTGAAGATTAACATTTCTATTGAGTTACTATGTGCAATTAAAAGAAACTAATATAAAATAGAAAGTTATTAAAAAAAGATTAAAAAGAAATAATCCATCTCTACTACATTATGATAAAATAAAGGTAACTACTAAAATATACAGAATGCCACTTGACAGGCAAAAGGATAAAAATATTTTTTTTATAATACATGGAAGTCATGGAGAAAAGTAAAAAAACGAACCTGTGATCAAGCTGAATTTGACAGCAAATTTGGGAGGTATCTTGGTGATGACATTGCCACTGAGATCACAGCTCTTAAGTTCTGTGTGTCGCATGAGGTGGTACACTGCATCAGGGACTTGCATCAACTGGCACTCAGACAGGTCTGGAAAGAAAGGAATACATGGGGTAAAATATTTGCAAGCAACCAAGATTTCGTATTTTATAATTTACCAACAATATATGTAAGACAGTGCAAAGACGTTACATCAGGTGTAATTGATCCGTCTCTATTATTAGACAAAAACGTATCTAGCTATACCTAGAGCCTGAGATTCTTGGGCATCTTCGCACCTCAGTACAACACGAGTCACGGCTAGGGCCATGTTTGACACTCAAATAGTCTTACACAGCACGGCACGAAACACAGTGAGCTCCAGATAAATTTAACACTACGTTAGTAGCGTTACAGAACGTGTACTAGTAGCTGACCTATTTATAAGCTTTATGAGTGGTGCGCGCTTTCGATATATTCCAGTCGGAAACGAATTATTAGCAGATATCAAACTAAACTATAGCACAACCTAATTTTCATGAAATCTGTGAGTTATTAGAATTAATTCAGTAATTCTTAAAGTATTTTAATGATATGCGATGCAGCGATGTTGATATCATGGCTCGGGTATTTTATGACATGACATGACATTGACATTGACATTGAAATGACAGTAACAGCTGAAAAAAAGGATGCGTTCAAAATTTTTGTCTGGAAAGTGTAACTGGCAAAGCAACTTAGCAGGCAAACAAAAACTGCGCGAAATTCAAATGATTACTCTGACCATCGCTGTCAGTATAAAAGGTGGCAAATTATACGTGTTCGTTAATGGAATCTAAAACAAATCTTGAAGACCTAGGCCGGCAAAGTGCTCTTTTTTAATTCCATTCCACATAAATTTGTGGCACAGGCATTCCAAGCCACTAATATATATAATATTGTTTTTGTTGTTTATTTCTTTGCTTGTTTGAGAAAAGCACTATTCATACCTCAGCCGGAAATATGGGATTGCCTGCCTCAGACCATCTGGCCTCGCTTCGCTCGGCTGTCTATATGTCTTCGGCCGGCAACCCCTTTCGTCCCGACCTCTATAGTAATGTATTATAATATATCAGGGTTACGTTTTGGCATTTTGATAGAGTCGTCAAGTCTGTCTATCACAGCCAATTTAGGTACCTACTCGGAAACTACTACAGTAATGATATAGAACACATTTTATTTATGAACCGTTTTGAAGCTGTTGTAAATAGTTTCACTCCAAGCCTCTAATTTATATTTGACTAGGTACTGATATAACATTCTAAAAAAAAGGAGATGTTTAGGTAATGATGAATAGGTAAACACTTTCAATGAATTTTGGTTTGATCAAAGTATCTTTCTTAGTTTTTGAGATAGATCGAATTTAACTGTAAGGTTATTAACGCTGCTACGACGCCCTTTGTGCGTGAATCCGACTCGCACTTGGCCGGTTTTTATATTATCATTATACAGCTGCTTTCGTCTTTGATTCAAACAATACCTACTGATATTAGGTACTAAGCGATAATGAGGATACTGCTTTGTCTGATTACGAGGTCTACTTAACTTCTATAACGAATTAAACCCGTTTGATAGTTATGACACAGAGCCCAGTTATTGACGGTGAGTCATACGCGGCACATTCACATCAATAGCAAGGAAGCAGTCGAGCAGTAACCTTTTCTCGCCCGGTTTACCTTTATGGAATAAATTGCTGCGCTAAGGCCAACATGTGCCGTAGAGCATGTTTGTAAATCACTGGTTGAGATGTTCTAAATCTATCGTGAGCGAGCCATGTCAGCGACCGACATCGATAGCACGCAGTAAGTCTAACGTGCATGCCTTCCGCATGTTAGCGAATTCATTGTATACTTATTGTTGTCTTCCGCAAGCCTATATGGATGTAGTTAAGAACGAGGAAAACAGTAAAATAAGACTTTGGTTTTGCAGTCTGTTTAGTATGTGACTTCCGTGGAATATGAGAGGTCTTATTTAAAATAGGTTTTATATAAGTAGGTAATTAGTAATACTTTGTTCTGCGATTATAATTTAGGAACACAAAATAATACTTACTTACTACTTTATGCGAATTAAATAAATCAAAACTGTGACTTTTTGTATTCACTGATAAAAATTCAGGTAGGTAGCTTATTATAGTTATTAAATAAATATTTATATTTAAATGGTTAAATAATGGCTGACTGTATCTCATAATTTTAAATATGAGTAGCCGGTAGGTATTAGTATAGGTATAGTTTATTTTATTTTATATATCCAACCTGAGATATACTTACGATATTTAGAAATGGTGGAGTTACGTGGTGAATTAGATATAGGTACCTATACCTAGGTATTTTTAACGAAGAGATAGTAAAGTGTATAAACAAACGACTTGGTTGCGTTGCAGAGGTGCGATCTACAAACTGCGCAGAACGTTTCCTTTTCCAAAATAACATTCTAATATTAGGAATTGCGCCTTACAGTGTATAAAAGCTACGGCTAACACTCCAGTCCTGTTGCCTTGTTCACGTGGCACAAATGATTACAAAAATAATTTCAGATCGACAGGACACAAACGAGTTTAACTATAAATTACAATTACGAACACAGTTATGGGTGAGCATTTATGCTAAGGCGGGTCTATTTCCATCAATGTTCAATCCATCCATTAATTTAGATATTTACAGTTGACTGCGAGAAAGTACAAAATAAGTAGATAATTAGTGGTACGAGGAATTTATAATTTTTCCCATACATGTTTTAATTATTAAACTAGCATGGCTGACGTAAATATGTACCTATTAGATACATTTGAAAGTAGGTATTGAGTGCTGCTTAAATAAAAAAAATACTCATAAATAACAATATGTAAAAGTGCGGGTAAATACATAAAATATCATTAAACCAAGTAGGTAGCTACCAAAACTTGTTCATTTATGAAATAAATTTTATTTTAGGTAGGTATTATTTGTATGCGTAGAATTAATTTATTTGGTAACAGCTCACTTAACCATGCATGTTAAGAGTGGCGAGCTCATAGATTCACATTGATAAGTGAATTAATTAAAATATTAAGAAATTAATGACCGGCACAAAGCGACGGTCCCGACCCGGCCTTGGACAATTTCACAATTTTTACACGATATCTTCGTTAGATTTACGAAAGCCTGCAACACCACCACCTTAGAACAGTTAGCTTTGCGTTGCGTAAACTAAGTTATGTTCCGCGTAATTATTTCGTTCGCGTCTCGGCCGATTGTAAACTCTGAATCTACGGTTTAAGTTTACTTTTCGTAGTCTGAGTTTTGACTAGGTACAAAGGAAAAATGCGCGGATTCCTGTTGAGATTCTTGCGTTTTTACGCCTGTTCGAGTAGAATACTTAGTCACTAAATGCTGACATACCTACACTGGAAAAAGTTAGTGTTACATCAATGTGATTGTGGTGTGATTGAAAGTAGTAGGTAGATAGTAATCAGTGATCAGTTAAGATTTTCTCGCATTTCTATTATACGCAGTTACTACCTAATTCTCACAATTAGGTAAGTAGCTCTTCCGCATTCCTAATTTATTTAAAAAAGAGTTAACTTATAAAAGTTGATCCAAATACCTAAACTCATAAATTAAAATATCTTTTGGCATAGATACGTAATTACTCGAATTATATCACTCGGTTTTCATTTAAATGTAGGTTGTCTTTATACTTATCATTGAAAATGGTTACAGTTTAGGTAAATCAATATTTTATTTTTTTTGTCCAATAATTTGTGTAAAATTCCTGATTTTCATTGAAGTATAGTGGAGTTCAGGATTGCCTGGACAGTTTGTGAGTGAATTCATTCATAAACTATGCATGCAATTTTGAACCCCACTGTAGCTAGTCCCTTCGTAAATAGTAGGTACTAACGTACACTTGTGACCTGCCTACTCGTACTTATTTATATAATTACTTTTTTTTAAATGTATCAACCGTAACTTGACCAACACTAACCAAGAGCGCTTCCCCTTCGACCGCACTTGAGACGAAAGAGTGAACGGAGGGCCTAGTGTAGGTAATAACTTATAAAAAACGTCTCGATCGCGTTTAAGTTTTTCATCGTCATTTGTATGAAATGGCGATGAAAAACTTAAACGCGATCGAGACGTTTTTTTAAGTTATTACCTACACTAGGCCCTCTGTGTGGAGTACGATCGCGGTGCCCTCTACTCCCCATCTAGATGACCGAGTAGGTACGAGTAAGTATAAGTAGGCCTACTTGCTCGAACTAACTAGTCCGGTAGATAAAAGTGCAAATACCTACCTAACATTTATTTTAACAGCTCAGTAACCTTTAACAACAATAAGTACAGTGCTACCAGCTTCATCCCTTATTTTTTATAAGGTACATGCATTTGTGTAACCAATATCTCAAATTACTTTGAATAGGTAACAACATTTACACTTGTGAGGAAAGGTTCTCATGATGCTGACTGCGTTGTCCCTTTGTGTGGCTAATTGGCTATGCCTTGCAGGTAAGGAACGCACCAGCTCTTCGGTCTTTGGAATCCTCATAAATTTTTTTAGCTAATTACCGAATCAGTTCATGGACATCAAGGTCCCAAAGTTTTTAGAGCAAATGCCACAAATACATATAATATAAGTACTTATCTATGTAAATTATAAATATTAGATGTCATATACCAAAGAAAAACGACCAAGATCACCTATGTCCGAGGTGGGGATCGAACCCACGTACTCAGCTTTCGCGGCTGATGCATGTACCCCTCGGCCACTCGGTCTTAGCAACCACCGGTCAAATTTCTCGGGTATATGCAATCCCTTACAAGGCTAGGCGCCTTTGACCATTCTCTAAGGGCAAGCACTAACTACATGCCTGCACCTCCTATCTTATTTATCTATGCTCATTAAAGTATATGTACTAGATTTGTCAAATTTTTGGTACAATATTATATAGACAATTGATCACAGTAGAAAATTGATCCCTGTACTCTCCAATACGATTGTCAGTCACCAAGGTATTAAAAAGAAAAAAAACTAGATACCTACCGTAATCCGAATTATGCAGAAATCACACGAAACCGTAAGCCATAACTCTCGTAATACTTGACGGGTCGCAATTTGTAACAGAATTCATGATATGTTCCAATAAATAAACAGCCGTGAACTGGAAATTGGGCAGTGCGGTAACCGCTGGAGAAATAATTGGGAAACTCGAGTCTAGCGCGTTTCGTTAGGCGCCCAAGGTTGAACATCTTCCGTCTGTCTTTTGTGTTACACATTTATATAATTATCGGTTCTATGAATGTATTAAATAGGGATACATACTGGTACCTATAAATAACTAACTCTCACGATAGTCACGATCATGGCAATACTTTACATCAAGTAAAGGCAAGTTTTGATTAAAAAAATTAAGTAGGTAGGTACTTTGAAAAAGGTCAGGCAAACGGTTGAAAAGATACATACTTTTTTGCTCTATACAGCGGCGAGGATGCTAAAACGCACGATTTTTTAAAATACTGCCAAGCTTAGGGTTAAACAGTGTTTTTAAATAATTTCAGTAAATGTAAATATTTAAGTTAGACGGCTATCAAATTAAAAACAGAATATTAACAACTAATTAGTGCACACATGTTTAATGGCCGACAATTAAGTTGTTTGCGAGATTTTTGCGTAATTAGGAATCTCCTCTGTTTTTTTCTTCACCAGCGGAGCATGTAAGGTCACTACGAAACTACGAACAATGGAAGGACACGCACTTTTACTTAAAAATCTCAAATAATATAGCTAATTATGTAATTATATTATACTACATACAATCCAATGCAAAATTTATGGAATAAATAAATTAAGATAAAAAAAACTGGCAGCTTCATGGGGTTTAAAACGTTTTTTTGGTTATGTTTTTGTGTTTAATGTATTTTAGATATAATATTTTGTTTAGTAGTTTTATCTTACTTTTTAATTTAGTTTTTATAATTAGAGAAAATAAGGTAATATTTCCGTTATTGATAAATCTTATTCTAAATTAAGTTAAATTACGAATAAGTAAACGTAATTTTAAATTAAAAGTATGGAAAATATTAGATTTCGAATACGTTTTATCAGTTAAGGCAGAAGAAAACTCTAATGTCCAGTCCCTGACACGTTGTAGACACATATAATGAACCTTGGGTAAAAATATAATATATCTCAATACTTTCGGCCCGCAACTCATCCATCCGCGACTTCAGTTAACTCGTTGTTAACATACAATCTTCGACGTCTATAGACGTTGTTCAGTCGAACGTGTTAAGTATAGGTACATTTTATATAAAGAATGTATAGGTACTTTAAATCTTAACTTTCTCGATTTTATTTTCTGTATTATTTAGGTTTTCTTTGCATCATGTTACTTAGGTTTAAATATCTCCTAATACATGTACCTACTTAAATATTTTTACATCGACAAAAAAACTTCAAAATATGCCATTTAGTATTGTAGGTATTGCCAGAGAGTCCGGAGGCGTACAACATAGGTCTCTGGATTCTATTGTATTTTTATGTTGGAGTTGTATATAGTATAGTTATACTAAGAGTTATATGGGGTAAACATATACGCATCGGGTAAGAGTACGCAATCCCATACATTTTAATCATAAATATATGGAATTGTGTACACTTACCCACTGCGTAGGTACTTACGTTTATCCCACATGACTCTATAAGTGTGAACTTATAACCACATTTTTTTTATTTACTTTTTGTCCAACATCGTAATATTAGGTACTAATAATTACTTTCATACAGGTGTTACAGTATTGGTCGCACTTGACTATAATTACTATAAATCATGACCAGTAATTTGTGAGCTAATACTTATATCGAAACACGGCGAAACGTAATTCATAAATATTGTTGCGTGCTCTTATGAAGTATTTTAAAATAGTTTAATGTTATTAATGAAAACGTAAAAACGATTGCAATGTTTACGTGTAGGTATTTTGTACTGAGACATTTGTTTTTATTTATTAGCTATGTAACGTGTTATCTAACTTAATATAATTATTACATAATAAAAAACGTATTAACAATCTCTGCAGTAAGTAAATTGACATAAAATGTGTCTTTCTACATCTACTGTGAGATATTTCAAATAAAAAAATACGCATTGCTCTCTATGAATATAAAAACTAAATAGAATCTTCAAACTAGAGGATTTGGCGTGAATTCTGTATAAAACAGTGTTTTTCTATTACTTTACCATAAATAATTGGCTATACAAAAGTACCCGAAAAATTTCGAGCCAGCGGGTACCAAAAGACCATTGTGGTCTGTATGCAAAACGAAAGTCGAAAATTAAGTGTAACAAGCAATCTAGTTTCTTCGATAATATATCATCGTTGTCTAAGCCCAGTGGTTATGCACCCTCAATTGCACATGTACCAACCATGCATACCAATTGGCCATGCCCTGTTTTACAATTACTTTCAGTGCTTAAGTAGAGAGGTGCTACAGAACCTTGTCTCTTTACCTAATTATGTGTTTGATAATTACAACCCCAGCGCGATAGAAGATAGATACATTGATTTATTATGACATGGTGTTACGAGTACCTATAATAAAATATCTATAGTAGCCTATGAACTTTGGATAAAATGGTACTGCACTTTAGTCTCGGTTGTCAAACTATGGCATGACGCATGTCAATGTACAGTCAAGGGTAAAAATATGTATACACTTTTTTACTTATGTCTGGAGCATAAGGTCTAAAATTGTATATATATTTATGCCCCTGTCTGTATATACCTATATTATGTGGGTGTTCATTGATTCTATTTTTATGGTGTGTTTAATAATAGAAGAGGAAGTTCCAATGGTCACAATAAAACTATGTTTCTATTGGCCATTGACGTGTAGCCGTATCGTACTTAAACCGTTAAAAAGTGTAGTCAGACATTATGTGGGTTAATGATTAAATTTATAGGTATGAATAAATGGAAACAGGAAGATAAGAATACACAGAACAATTTTCAAAACATTTTCGCTGAGCATCTGTAGATTATATAAAACTTTAGCCATTACAAAATGAAGGTTGTTCAGTCGCCATCATTGATCGAAAAGATTACTATTGATGAGTCGCATAATATGCGTATTCCGATTATGAAAGCAGTGTCCGTTGAAGGCAACTGTACAATTCGAGATGACCTTAATCTCTAATTAAAAATACACCCTATTTGATTAATAGGACATGGGTTAGACATTCGCTAGGTATAGACGCTTGGCAGCGATGCGAGTACCGACTGGCATCATAAATATTAAAGACACCGTCAAAAGGTGCATTTAGACCACACCAGCATTCGCTCATTCTATCCCGCACTCTACGTAATCAACGAATTTAGACGAATCACGTTTTGTGTAACGAACGAACTTCGTAGAGTGGGGGATAGAATGAGCGAATGCTTGTTTGGTCTAAATGCACCCAAATAGAAGTCGCGAGCATTGTAAACAAACCCTTCATAGATATATCGATAAACTAGCACTATTTTTGTTTAATTGCTGATTATATATCACATGGTTTTAGCAATCTTCAATGACGTACCTTAACTGTTTGTCAGCAGAAAACTAGAAAAAAGTGTAAAATTTCATAACTTTTAGAACACAATCTTGGTTTTATCAGTTAAAACCTTAAATCTTGAGTTCACATACATTTTTAGTGAAAATCATTGCTAAGTATTAACGCAAAAATATATCTGCCATCGTGTTCACGATATGTGTCAAAGACTTTTTTACATTCTGTTTTCTACTGGCAAACAGTATAAAATTGAAAATTAAACATATTTTGATTACGAAGATTTCTTACATTGTTCGCAACTTCTATTGACAGCGGGATTAGCTATGTTATAAATAGTGATCGGAACTGAAGGTGCAAAACTTCGATCATACTTTTAGGAATGATGACATATAGGAACAGTCAGGGACCGGAACCGGTATTTTACAAAAATCTCGAAATAACCCAATAATTTAAAATGTTTTATAGGTAGGTACTCTTTATGTACTGCTCAATATTTTATGTAATTTACAATATAATATTTTTAAATGACTCCATTAACTTACAATTTAAATACCGAAAACGAAAAAAGAACGGTTCTGTTTGTATGGAGATAATAACGGTTCCGGTCCCTGGGAATAGTTACAACTAGAAATGTGCTGAAGCCCTACCATGAGCTGCTGTCGCGATATTAACGCGGACTTACTTTGTATCCAATCACTCGCACCTTTACGCGAGTACGAGCGGGATGGATAGAAAATAATGACGCGGCGGCATTTCATGGTATACGCACACTGGCCTCCGTAAAATCCTTAATGTAAATTTTAAAACGATTGAGGAAAACGATTTGGGGAATTTCGCCGTATGGACATTCAACCAACGGAACCATGTCAAAGTGACGCTCTAAAAGACATTGTTAGATATAGAGATATGGTTCTAGACTGGCCTAGGGTCCCCATTGGTTGAGGAAAATTGAATGTTGGGATAATTTCAAACTGCACATTACTACTTATAATCCAAAAATATATACGAATATTATATAAATTAGTGTCGGAAATCCCGAACATCCTGTACACAGATCAGCCACGTTTTAAGGCTGTATGTCATTTTATGTCTATTTGCAAAGTTTTGCTAAAGTCCGTAGCCGATTACCTACTGGTCAGGGACAAGGAAACCTATAGACGTGGCATAGACAGGAGATGTCCACTACTAGTAATTTATAGGAAAATATCACCTGTGATAGGCATATTCAAAGATATACCATTGAATTTGATATACCAATGATACGCAAAGTGCTCACTTCACACAGCGCTTTTTGGTTACCTATAGATTTAGGCAGATTGAGTTGCTACGAAAACGACGTCTTTAGGTATTCTTGTCTATGGCGTAAATAATAATAAGTTGATATTTGCAATTACGGCAAATATTGTTGTGATATAGATAATGATGATTGTAATAGATTAGCTCTGTTTGTTTTGACGACTGTTTTGAAGCGGTAGTAGGTTTTATGATTGCGATGCTGATGCTGTAACGGCTTTGTGTAACAGTGACTAAGGTACATACTTATACTAACTGTTCTTTAATAATCGGTCCTAGTTTATTCCGTTTGTATATATAAATGTTTGTTTTTCTAAGAGATCTGTGATTTATGAGTAGGAACAACTGAATAACATCTATCCATAACCCTACCTATAGGTAGTTCCACGAGAGTTGAGGTCAGGCACAAAACAACATGTCATGTAAACACACGGTGATTTTGAAATTAGTGTTCTTTTTTCGTACTGACAGGAAATTTAATAGCAACTGTAAGATTGTCCGAAAAGTTTGTTTAACGGATTTGATTCAATATTTTGACGCAAGTCACGTATTTGAATTTAATATTTTTTTTGCAATTAGTACTTAATTTACATGTGTGTGTTGTGTTATCCTTCACCTCAACTCTAATGAAACTACCTATACCTACCCTACGTTTAATAATGTAATTATATGAGAGCCTTGCTTTCTGCAGCTACAGGGATAAGCCATCACGATTAAACAAGATAGGAATTATGCCCATTTCTGAGAACAGGTGGGATAATAATTATAAAGAATGACTCAGAAAACTGCACCATAACGAATTTGTAGCCTCGGTCTGAGCAGTAGCCGTACCATGAGTTGGAAAGTAAAGGATACGTTACGTTTTACTCGATACGTAATAATGCATTCTATCGCGATCGGATATATTGGAGCGAGCGCGATGGCTGGCCTACTACCGCGAAAATCGAAATTCGTAAATTTCAGGATTTTTCTCTGTCACTCAAACGAAGGCGTCATTAGAGTGAGAGAGACAAATCCGCGAAATTTCGTTTTTCGCGGCAGCGACGCTGCTTTACGTATCGAGTAAAACCTAACGTTACCGATACTTGCAAAGTCATGGTACGGCTACTGTAGCTGTTCGGGAAATATTATTTGACCGACTGTTATCTTACTTACGACCTTTTGTTTCGCGTTAACACTTACTAGACAATCAGCAGTCTAGCACTTTTCTATTGTTAATGAAGCAAAACAAAGGGTCATAAGTAAGATAAGAGTCGGTGAAATAATATTTTCCGAAATATACCATGAGTTGACAAGTAGCTATTTGCAAGAGCGTTTACCCGATACGTAAAGTAGTCTATCTCAGTCACGCTGACGTGATGGAGCGAGCGTGATTGACTTTACGTAACGAGTAGCTAACGTAAACGTTATTTGCCAACTCGTGGTAAGCACACGCATATCCTTTCCAATGAAACGGATACAACCAGTTTCGAACAGTTCAACCATCAAGCGTATGAATCATGCTTAATTCGTTTATTTTCTCTGGGAATCGCCCAACAGTAACGACCTCGATTCATGACATTCATAACAATAAATACATTCAATTAGGTGTCCCGACAACGCAATTTGTTGATAAGATTACACGTCTACGCAATAATTTGAATAATTATAGCTCGTCTTTTGTCTTCTAGTCATTAGGAAACGCAGTAGCCACAGTAAAGAGCCACAAACAGTACTCTATTTTCGAATATTTTAAAACATTAGTATCTTAGATCGATTTATCTGCGTTAATCTAGCTGCTAGCAATGTGATAGTATCTTGCTCGCAAGAAAGGCTGCTTACTTGTCGCTATAAAACGGTAATAATGATTAAACACTTGAGCAGTGACTGATTGTCTGCTAATTTCGCACCCGAGATATTGTCGCAAGACACTTGTGCTAGGGATATAGACTAGTTGTACCCTTGTAGAAAGTATCATCAGTGGTTTTCTCGTTTGGCCCGCGTGTATTTCATTTGTAGATGGACTGCTCTATTTAACTCTTTGCTTATGGCTGACCCTTAAATATTATAGTACGAAATCATACAGTTTTGCTCCTTTCTGCATTTGTAATAATACAATGTGTAATTATTTTTACTGTCGCCAATATTCTGATATGACGTCATTATGACGTTTAGGTTTTCATAATTTTAGGTCATATCACAAAAATAGTATTTTCATAAATACGGGCTGGGGCCTATTTCTCGTAACTATTAGTTTACAAGTATATTTGTTATTAGTTACTAGTGAAAATTTTACAAGTCCTAATATTTTCTGTTTCTCGAAAATAATTATTAGACTGGTAACTAATATTGGTAAACTAATAAAAAATATTAGTCCAACTTGGCTGATTGGGGTATTACCCATGCCTTATTACATAATTTAAAAAAAATTTAAACATTGGCGGTAAAAAGCAAATTGTTTGTTTAGTTTAAATCATGTTAAAATAAAATATTTTAATTTATTAAGAATGGATATGAAGTTGATGGTTTTGAGGAATATATTGGAAGGCAGATATATTTTATTTGGAAGCTTTTCGGACACGTTAACCTAAATAGATAAACGTAAAAATGGGAGGAATTAACAATTTTAATTATTTCTCATCCGAATCCGTCCAGATTTTATAATTTTCTTTAGTTAACTGTGATAAATACACGCTAATAGCTTGGACTAATATTTTTTACCAAGCTTCGGTGACTAATAGCTTTATGAGTGTATTTTACAAGTGTAGTTATTTTTCTTTGTATTCGAGAAACCAAAACCAAATTAGGTCTAATAATATTAGCTAATATTTATTAGTTGGTTACTAATAACTAATATTTTATTAGAGCGGCTTCGAGAAACGCAAATTTGTAAACTTGTAAAAAATATTAGCCCATGGACTAATATTACTAGTCTAATAAGGTACGAGAAATAGGCCCCTGGTCATGAGTATACCGACAGACTTTACCAATGCATTTTTGTAAAGAAGTAAAAATATTATTTTACATTATGTAATTATTTTTTTATTAAACATTTTCTTATTTTTTTAATTCTCGTTTTCTCTAACGTCAATCAACCAGTATGGCAAGATAAAAACTCATAGTGTAAGAATTTTAAGCGTGCAGGCATTTTTCAATGAGTTACTATGGAAATAGTTTTTTGAAAAACATAAAAACATTATCTCTGAAGCTATGGCGAAACCAGAAAATTTCATACGACGTTACATACTCAAAATGTGGGCTACACCCTTCAACTTTGTCGGGTTGCTCATTTCCACCCTGTATAGTTATATATGTATCCGCAGCTACAACCACAACCCACATATCTATAGAGTAAGTATTTATATGCAGTCATTGTTTGTGAAGCGATAATTTGCCAATTTGATTATCTACGATTAATTAATTGAGTACCTACACTTTTTTCGTCCTAATAATTAAAGTCCGTTTTCGTCCTACTACACGTTTTTCGTCCTAATAATTAAATATTGTCTTAATTATACGTGATGCTATTTTCAATCCAATTCACATTTGCAGTTCAGGATAATGATAATTATCAAAGAATTAAATGAATTAATGTATCTAGGTTAATTTGCGCGATAATCATACCTATCTATATGTAACGATAGCACAATTTCGAGTATCCGATTCCAATTAAATTTTTCCGCAAGATCGTAGTTCTGCCCTGCTAAGCGAAATAGGGATATCTCAAAAATAGAGGCATTTGGAAATGGAATCGTCCGCTATAGAATTTAAGGTGCATGTTTGTATTAAATTTTATCTTTAGATATCGCTATTATGCTTAGCAGGGCAGAGTTATAAATGACAGTGTCCAGTGTCCAGCGGTATTCGACTAGATTAAGTAGGTACTCACCTACCTACCTAATAAAATTGATCTAATGGTTGGTTTAGTCGTTTTTGAAAAACTTAAATTTCTCTTAGGTGAGAAATACTCGCTTTCAATTCTTATTATCCAATTTCAGTCCAAATTGTCCAAGTCCAAGCATAATCACATCTACTAATATATGTACCTACATATTTGAAAACGCATATTTCTACCTATTCCTATCCGAGGCATACCTAACAATAAAATCAAAACATTTATGGATACAACATCCTCGTAAACCCTTTTAAGCTCTTCCTCAGTACATTCCTGCAGACATAGGCACTACACGATCTAGTAATATGGATACACTTCGGAACGTATATCCAAGGAATAAGGATCAAAATCGTCGACATATTTTTGAAGCCACCCGTGCACTAGACTGACCGATCATAATATAACGTCCCGCGCAAGTGCAGTTTACATCGGCTTATCGACTATTGTGATGTACTATGCATTGCCGGTTATCTATTGACATACGCATTTTCTATCGCCAAAATGCAAAAGAACATTAGTAGTAGATTTTTTAAAGAAAACTCTACCTAAAAGAATTCGAAACTAGCTATATTTATTGTTATCATTGTCTCTCTAAATAATAAACCCGGCATTTAAGATGTAGTGTTTTTAAAAACAATTAAAAACTATTGTTGTTTCTAACTAGGGATCATCCTATAATAATGAAAAAACTCATTGGAGTCTTATTATTTTACCTATTTACATTGGGCACTTGTTAGTTTGTTCACTGACCGAGCTGGCTGTTCTCCTGGGCGTCCTCGCAGCGGCCCACCACTCGGATAATGGCGCGGCCAGCCAGCCGCGCGCAGATCATCATCGCCGGCGCCCGCTGGTCCACTTCCTCGGCCTCCGTCGGCACCCGCGCTCCTCCCTCGTATTCCGTTGGCGGCCTCATCACTGTTCACTGCACAAGTCACTGGCTGAAAACACTAGCGAAAGACTTTTTTTAATTATCAAACTGCTGCCGCTTCGCGCTACGCTTAACTCGGCTGCACAATGTTGTATTCGAGCGGCGTGCTCGCTCCGAGCCTTTATATCATCGCCAAAACAAAGAAGCGTGGTGTGCGAGCGGGAGCGCGCAACAACAAAGCGCTCTCGCTCTGTCTGCTGCGCAGTTGACGCACGCGCGGAAATGAGGAAAATCTGAGGACATTTTCGCGAAAAGTTGCCGTAATATTTCAATGTCGGAGCTTTTAGGTGAAGATGTTTATAAACAAGTTTGTTGGATGTAACTAGGTAGAGAAGGAGTTTATGATTGTATTTTCTTGGTTTTATATTTTTATTAGAATGATTGAAATAATTGTATGCCCTATAAGAATTCTTATTTTAAAGGATGAATCTTGAATGAAAAAAAGCTAGGATGAAAACAAAATTTTACGACACACTTTTGTGTAGGTGGACTAGATATCCATATAGTTTGCATGACTAACTTTCGTAACACAATTGAAACCATAGTGATTTTTGTTTCTTTAAGCCCTGTGTACACATTTTTTTGCAATTGACCCTTACAATTTTATTATAATCGTACGGCGTCAAATAGAAGACCATAGCTTATTACAATATGTTTTATAACGTGTAATGATAGTTTAAAGATACTATTAAAATGTTCTCTGTTAAATTTTCATTCCGGCTTGGAAAATATCCTATTTCCCGGTATTAAGTAAAATAGTACCTGACCTTTATTTTAAACTCTGCATATCCGTCAAATAGAATTTCAAAATCAATTCAACGAAGGCACCGCGGAGGTATAAGCAATTTTCCTTTGACAAGTCTTGCTCTTTGAAAGGCAGATTGTGTTGCACGTAGTGTTGCGCCTTCGATATTGACGACAACTTTCGGATAGCACTTACACTATTATCTTCATTACAGGGTGTTTAGCCAAGTTGCCAATCGCTAGCGCTTGCTAGCGCATCGTAGTTTTCCCTCTTTGTCGCACTAATATGAAGGAGTGACAGAGAGGGAAAACTACGATGCGCTAGCGATTGGTAACTTGGCTAAGCATCCTGTTCAGAAAGTTCACTATATAATATTCACTATATAGAATAATATAATTTTTAGTACAGATGGTGCCTTTTTTATGCACTAGTGCCACAATGTCTCTTTTTACAGCAGGTCCAAAACTTCGGAGGGCCACCTGTACTAAAAAACGTCGTACGAGACACGTGCATAAAGGAAATTCGTAACTCGTGTCGATTTAAAACACTCCCTTTGGTCGTATCATCATCGCTACTCGTTTCGAACTTCATGTTTTTCGCACTTGTGTCGTAATATACTATTTTACGGAGCTTTTTATGCGCTATCGTGGAAAGTGTTAAGCTAATACTGGGTTGGTTTTGACGTTAGACGATGGGATGGACTGTTTAATGATTTTGAAAAATAAAATCGTAATGTTTTAGTATCGGTCGGCCGCCCCAGATATCGTTGGGCGGATGCTGTGAGGGCTGATTTAAACGGTCTCGGCATTGACCAGTGGCAAAATGTCGCTCAAGACCGTGGTCAGTGGCGTTCTCTCGTATTGGAGGCCAAGACACACTTTGGGTCGCTGCGCCAGAGGAGTAGTAGTAATGTTTTAGTTTTCCTTCCATTAGTGAGGTGTACTTTTTTGTGTTTATTTGATCTGTAAAGTTGTTTGGGTCTCGTGCTTTGTAATCATCTGGGGTTCGATTTCTTTGAACTATACGTTTCGGATTCGCATGGTACCTGGAATCCGCGAAACCATGCTTTGCAGCCTTGCTTAACAAATGTGATTCTTAAATAAATAAACCAAGCCCACGGAAAGCTAAATCAAAGACAACTTTTGTTGTTTTTGGCCTTTCAAGGTTAAAGAGGATCGCCGCTTTAATTTTTTGTTTTTTTTTCTAGGAGTTATTGGCCATTTTGCTACAAAATGCCTCATCTCTGCTGCGATCTCGGAGTAGCACTGTGTTTGTGAGGGACGTCTAATAAAGTAACCTACCTACTACAATGTTCACTTACCATTAGCTAGGCCATATACTTGTTTCCAACCATACATCGTGGCATATAAAATTGTACATAATGCATTGACAATGGCACGTCCCTAGAATTGGAATGAAGCGCTCAGGCGCTGCAACCCACGTTAGGGTTGTCAATTATATTGGAAAAGAGTCATAGTGTCTAATTCAAATACCGCCATGTAGACCGAAGTATAGTTATTGGGCCATTCATCGATAAGTCTTCGTTAAAGCTTCGGTATAATATTCCATATATTTGAAATAGGTCAAAACAATGTGGCGATTGATTATGACCAAAAAAAAAAAAAAACTTTAAAGTCGCTTTGAACGTTAGTTCATTAAAAGCTTATAATTTAACAATAAAGAGTTTTTACAAATCTCCTGTCGTATATACAATTTTATAAATAAATTTAACTACCGAGTGCTCGTAATTGCATTTGTAATTACTAAAAGCAACACTCTTAAGATGGACCTTACGACTTTGCAACTAGGTTTACTATAGTCAAATGATAACAGTACAAGAGTCGAGAAAACATACAAACAGTACCACCAGTATTCTAATGCTGTAATTCTGAGCTCTTGGTAATTTATCTATAATAATGAAAGATTGGTGCCGTGTGGTGACAGCAGCGGGTGTCGTAAGAGTCGACTAAGGGATTGAAGTGTCACTAAACATTATTTTGAAAAAGATTGATGATGGGCAGCAGCGTTATCAATATCATCATAGTGGACACATTACTGCGATCGCCAATCCGCTTGCCCAGCGTGGCGATTATGGGCATTTACCTCCTATAATGCGTCTATACGCATAGTTAATAGAGAGGCCTACGTCCAGTCCAGCAGTGGAAATGATGATGATGAATGAAACATTTTCATGACTTTGAACTATCTGACAACCCTAGCCCGAGGATCCTAATTGCGTCATCGCGCGTATTCTCTTTGAGGTCGATGAGGCGCATTTCCTAGGTATCCTCTAGTAATTGCGGAATATACTGAGCGACGAAATTGTGACAATGGAAATTGGCAATTAGCGTGCTTGTTCGTACAGTCCGCTGCGGTAGTGATTACTTAGTTATTAGTTGCTTTCTCCGTGAGTTCTACCTTCACTCCACATTGTGCCGTGGTAAGGGCAGCAGAAATAACTAAGCGAGTGAGTAGCATGTAAATAGATGTACCGTAAAACAACCCAACTATGGTCCAATACTGCAACTATGGTAAACGATTTCAACTTCTAAATAAGCATCAGTCGCAATCTTAATTTTTGCCTTGTCAAAGTTTTTTTATTATAAATGGGGAGTTTTTACCAGTGAATGAGCATGATTGATGTAAATAACAATTACACCTAGGTCGCGTTTTATAAAGATACATTTTCCAATTTCGCTGTTTGCCTCTAACGCACGCACGTATTGGCTAGAAAGAGAGGCAAATAGCAAAACTGATGAAGACGATATTCGATTAAGTTTTTGGACCATTGTTAGGATCGTTTGTTATTTTTGAGAAACAATCAATATTTATAGTAAAGCGAAGCAGTCGCCGGCCATTGGGTCCACAGAGAACTTCTGATGGTCTGTGATTGGGACAGATCCCTTTAGTACCTGTACCTACTGTAATGGGATGGCTAAGGGCTAAAGTCACTATTTGTATGAATCGTGCCACGAGCAATGTGCATCCATCTCAAATTCGGATCCGTGAAACAATTATTTGGCTTTCATGACCGAGCAGTCCAAACATATCTACACTTATCGACCCGGCAACATCCCAGCATTATAGCAAAAAGTTAATACCAATTTAGATTGTTTTTTTTTAATATGCGTATTTAAAACTTTCAAGAATCACAAGGAAATTTTACCTGCCTGCTTTATTTGTCGGAAAGTATATCTATATACATAGGGCGGGTTAAACAAGTAGAGCAAGATTTTATTTTATTTTTTATATTGGCACAACAAAGTGGCTCCACTCCACCTGATCGTAAGTGAAAAGTGGAGCCCAAATCGCGGGGGCAACGAACAGGAGACCAGCAGCCTCCTAGTAACCAGTCAGTTGCCACCGCCTTGCTGGCCCGCTAGATGCTTCTTCACGCTTCGTAAAATAAAACTAAATAAAACTTCACTAAAAAACAGCACATAATTTGTAATCCTTTGTTTATTTAACTTTTTATTTAATTCTAAAAAAATGTAATCAAGACTTTTATCTACAACTTTATTTTAGTGACATGGTTAACAACTTTTTTCAAAAGTTCCTAGACAGAAGACGATACTGTTTCGTGTATAATTTATGTTTTAATCCATAACGCTTACTCAAGCATCTCTGCATAGAGCACGTAAATATTCAAAATTTTAACGGCCTTGGATTATTTAAATAAGGAATAAATTCGTGATCAGAGAAACCGGCGCCGGCGCCGTGATGAAAGCCTCATTAGATCAAGGTCCAGTTCACCTGATTCATCACACCAATTATAATATTTTTTTCCGTAATGAAGTATTTAGAGCTCATTGATTTTAGATCGATACCAAATGAGGAGTTCCTTCTCAACTCATCATCCTTCAGTTTTTTATACATACTTATACTCGCCGTTAGTAGAAGTTGCGAACGATGTAAATAAACCTTGTAGGCACCCAACATTTGTTTGGTTTCCACTTTACGTCATCGTATACTGCTAATACCACGTGTTATTTAATCAACTATTGCCATTAAGTTATCATATATACCATTAAAACAGTGCTAGATTATACTTTAAATATTTCTTAGTATTTTATTGTTTGATACATTGTTCGCCTATTCTATTGACGGCGACTTTATAGTCAAGTTGGGTAAGTAGTCAAACTGCGCAGGAATACAGCGCGGGGTACAAAATTCATACTAAAACCTACCTTTAGGATCACTCTATTTATTTAAAAAACCGTTACGCAGTTTTAAAGATTGAAGTATACACGGAGATAGATATAGGGGACAGAGAAAACCACCTTGTTTTATACTATGTAGTGATAAACATTCACTTAAAATTTGTTTCACTTGATAGTCCCTCTTACCCCTCTTGATAGTCTTGATCTTACCCATTTATTGAATACCTACGGTTCAAGATAAATATTCTATACTTTGTCTTAAAACTACCGGCACGCTTGGATTTTTTGTTTTATAATTTTGTATTATTGTCGATAGGCGGTTTTTGAACTTGTTTTGTATATTATATTGCTCCTATTTTTTCTCGCTTATGTTTTCGATAAACAACAAAAAATTCAAAAATTACCTGCTAGCACATGAACACAAAGCAATTATGACAGTTGATCGCGTCGTCGCCTACATCTTGGCAGGCGACATAATCATTTCCTTTGCAAATTCGATTTCGTAACACTAAACTAATAATGAGATGGGACGAACGCACATCTCCCGTAGCTTAATTGCGTCAATCACCAACCTTGACGTCTACGTGTCGTTCGTTCAACGCACTGCCCGCCATTCGCCAAAGAGAGACGCAAATTTCCATACTCGGAACCTTGAATATATGCCAGATAATATTCCCTAGTCCCGTGCTCGGCGTATTTACGATAAGTGTTTATAAAACCGGATTAATTATAAATGTTATGCTCGTTTCCCGGTTGGTTCTAAAACTGCGTCAAAACAAACGAGAGTGAAAACAGAACGCATGGCGGAATTGATTTGCAAAACGAGTCGCGACACAGTCAAGTACGAAATTAGGTATCGATAAAATTTGTTTATTGTCTTAAACACTACCGTAAATCTACCCAACTATAGTCCAAAAGCTCCCAACTATGGTCCAAAACTAAGTCTAATCTTCGATTTGGTGTAATTATTATATTATTGATGCTCTTGTTGCACAAAGTCTCCTCATTAATGACAAAAAAATTAGATAAAACCAAAACAAAAGATTTCGATTGTGATTGTAGTTGTAGTACTGAACTATAGTTGTACCTATGGCTTTACGGTAATCCTCTTATGCCTCTTATTCATAATCATAAACGTCTAAAATCTGTATTCAGTTCAAATGTGTTTCGTTTCTTTCTAAATGGGCGATATAGGGCTAGCTGGCCAGACGTTTTGGATTTCGAAAAGGTAGTATTAAAAACCGGATGGTTAAGAGGATTTTGGTTCTAGAAATAATGCTATCGTGAGGTTGTTATGTGATTATTAAACCGATATATAATGTGATGTACTCCGACATGTAGAGTCAAGTGAAAAACTACATGTGCATCAAAATTACTCAAAAGTACCTTACGAGATACTTTTACACACTAACGCCCTTATTCATATCATAAACGTTTGTTAACTTAACAAGCCGCTAATAATTGTTAGTCCCTTTTGCTCTTATGAACACATTGTTAAGACCGAAAGGGACAAACAATTATTAGCGGCTTGTTAAGTTAACAAACGTTAATAAGGGGGTAAAACTATTACTCATGTGTATGTACTTTTGAGTAATATTGATGCACATTATGTAGTTTACATCGCGAAATACTGAACTGCATTCTTCTTGGCTTCCAACTGTTGCAAGTACCTATCACTAAACTGAAAAGTTTAGTAGTACCTACAGAACTCAAACTTTACGAACCTTTTTTGTACATCAAGGCAATAACAAAAATTCTGTTCCTGTGTAGGTACATTTAATTAGCGAAAGAGAAAATTTTCAACAAAGCAACTGCGTCTATGTCGTTTTTGGCAAACGTGTATATTTTTCACATGACTTTTAAGAGTATGTGTGCTTTTAATATTTTAGTACGCTAATATATTACCAACCGTGCGCTACCTGAAAGTGAGCTTTCTTCGAAATGTTTTAATGAGATTCAGATTTTAGACATAGGTAAAAAATACATTAAAAGGTATACCTGAATTCAGTTGACAGTTAATTAAGTTAACTAAAGACCGAAGAGCTGGCGGCTTCCTCGCACAACGCATCAGTATTGCGATACAGCGAGGAAATGCCACCAGCATCCTCGGTACAATGCCACAATCTTAGATATAGGTTAGGTTAAGTAGATTAGTTAGGATTTAATCTATGTACATAAGTGTGTACTACTATTTCCACTCTACTATCATTACTATGTAATAGTTAACTTATAAACTATTATTTATTTTAAGGAACAATATAAGAATGACGAAGTCCGATAAGAACAATATCTTGTCTCAATTTGCACCAATGTCATAGTCGAAATCAGATAGCGACCACGGTGTTTAAAAATATCTGAGCGTGCCATGACATGTTCAGATATTTGTGAGCATCCTGGCTGCTCTATAATATCAAGTCTCCAAATGATTGACTTTCTTAATTATGCGAAATAATACACGAAAAGTATCGATTAATCAAATAAAATAAAAATTGGAAACTTTTTGAGATATAAGTAGTTGACTATGATGGTTGATCAACTTTTGACAATTATACGTCTCAGTGTTTGATAAGAAGATAAGACTAACTAGTATGTAAGTACTTACATGCATGACATTTGTAAAAAGTGAATATGTGTCAGTGCACGTGGAAACGACTCTTAAAATAATTAGACATAACATATGTTTTTTTTATAAAGTCCATTTTCAACTACGAGTACGTGACAAGTTACCTTTCCATGTGCACTGACGCATATCTCCTTGAAAGCCTTTGTTGTGCATTAAATTATATTTATCTCATGTACCTAATGTACCTATAACATAGTAAGCACCTAAACCTTGATCGTCAATAAATCGATGTCAATGACCTGTTGGCTAATTTCGTAGCTTTTTTGCCTGTTATCAGAGTTGGCCTGAACTTGGCAGTTATTCAACATCACATTGGTGTTCCAAACTTATGCCCGCCTTTCACTGGGAGCGGGACAGGATCATTAATGGCTCCGTTTAACTTACACCGCTGGTGTGACTTACAGCCGTCAACTGCATACTAGCACTTGGTCAGCGATGAACGTGAAACGGAGCCATTAATGAATCCGGACCGCTCGCAGTGGAAGGTGGGCATTATTTTTCGGGCAGTTGCTGTCTAAATTATTTCAAAATAGAGTAGGTAAACTGGGTGCAATTTTCGAAACATGCCCGTTTTATATTTTTTATCTACGAACAAATAAAACATGGAAGCCGCACGCCATATTAAATTGCCTTTCAAAAACGGTCCTGAATTTTAGTTGACAAGTGTCACCCCCTCTTCAATGCGTGACGCATGAATTTCAATGTCAACCTATAAAAACGCCATTTAAAAATAGCTGTAATTGGTCCATCAAAGTTTTGATTGGCTATATTCTATAAGCATTTGTCAAAGATGTTGCGTCGACATATGCGCGGTGTTAAGAAAAGCGCTTATGTCCTGCCCATCTTGACACAATTGAACAATTGTTTTTGGGGGCATTTTTGAGCTGGTATGGTCGCAGTTTTTTATGTACCTACTCTATTAATTATCAACGAGAAGACACCTTTTCTGCGGAATGTAGATCAATGAACTATTGAGCTTTTGTATAAATTGTCAGCCTCCGTAGCCTAGTCGGTAGTGACCCTGCCTACGAAGCTGGAGGTTCCGGGTTCGAATCCCGGCGAGGGCATTATTTGTGTAGGTATTTATTTATCACAAATGTTTGTTCCTTGGTCATGGCTATCAAAGTATTTAAGTATCTGTATGTATCTACCTATTATATATATCGTCACCTGGTACCCACATCACAAGCCTTAATGGAGCTTACCGTGGGACTAGGTCGACTTGTGTAAGATGTCCCAAATATTTATTTATTTATTTATAAATAAGACAAGACCCTGTAATACTCGTATCTGATATTTTTATAAATTTAACCTTAACCGCCTTTAGTTGAAAATATTTTTTATTTTACACGCAATTTCCACTACGAATTGCGCAGAATCTTGAAAACATCCACAGATATAAAAATCATAAACAGCCATATAAATTTTAACACACTATTCACGATCGTAAAAGATTACCGATTTTCCCGCGCTAATGCTTGTGTATAGATCTAAATTTAACACATGCGACCTCTATACTGAGATTATTCTTCCTTATTAATGTACATAACCTAGTTCTGAAAATCTCCGCTCACCGAGGAAATTGCTTGTATTCCTGTATTAAAGCTGGTTTACATTGATATTAGCTGGATTCAGTGGCAATGGATTGGCTGAACTAGCAAAGCGGACTGGATTTGACCGTTTACATTCATTCAGTATTACCTAGTACATTGTGCATCAAGGGAGGTACGGAATTACTAACGGGCTTTTATGACTCGAGTTAGTATTCCGCTTACCGACCGTGATGTATACAATGTTTTTATTTTTGTTTGACATTTCCATTACTCCCTAGGGAATTTTACTTTCCTATTACTCCCGCTACGCGCGCAAGCAATGGCGCGCTTAGACAGCAAGTGTGATGAAAAATATATTCTTTCCTGCATTGTTGAATGACTAACTACACGCGGCCCTACCACGAACCACGAACGAAGTGTTGCCTCCCCTGTCACACTTACGTACGAAGTCACCAGTGCGAGAGAGATGCAACACTTCGTTCGTGGTTGGCGGTAGGGCCTCAGGTGATGTGAAGCGTTGCGCTGGCACAGGATGTAATAGTTACTGAATTGAAAATATAAGAACATTCTCCAATTTAGAGCTAGTTCGGGATTGAAACGTGTTTTAGACACCCAGAGATGTGAATCCAGCGACTCTGATTTTAGCTACTGGGTCAATGTGAATACGCCTTTATTCCGCATGTTGTACTATTTACAATGTGTTGTGATTTGCTTGTTTAAACATTATCGAACCAGAAATCTCTTGGGCGTGCCACTCTCTTTCACAGCGGCATTAGTAGTTGAAGCATTGTTTACACAGACCTTGTTTCTTTATTTTTCATTTGTGGTATCGACGCTCGCGACCTGTCAGACTTGCTAAGTATACAGGGTGGTTTTCGATAATCTGTACATACGAAAACGGTATAAATTCCAGATTATTTAATTTTAGAAAAAGTTTCTTAAACCTTAAAGAAAATTTATGCTGCAGTTCATTACTACATACATAAAAAGTTTAAAGTGATTGAAAAGAAAATACGTATTTTGGACTATCATACAACAAAATATAAACTACAACTCGTACGGAAAAATACAAAATATTAGTAGCATCCAAATTTTTATTTCTTTTCCTGTAACATTTTATTCTTCTTCACAAATAATAATGAACTAAGTAACAAATAAATTTTCTTTCAAATACGTGATGTAAGACATAGATAGTGTATAGGTAACAGTTTTCTGTGAGGATATCTATCACAAGCTTGAAAATACTGATACTTGGTATATGCACAAAACGACGGACTAAACTTTTTTATTTTCACCATCGTTGTTTTTCTTCTTCAAGTTTTCTTGTGAAATCGTTAATGAGTCATTTAAAGATTCAGCATTCGCGTACCGCGTGTATTTTGTATCATAGTTATAAATGGACCGTGGGCACGGCGTAATGACTATGAAGTAGGCAAGTGGAGTAGTACAGATAACGCGGCAGACCACTCGACTGCACTTCCCAATTTATGATGCACAGATGTCTAAGGGGGTCTAGTGGGTCTACACATGCGACGCTTCTAGCCTGCGATACAGCTGCTTCGTCGTTGTTTCAGAAAGTTAGTCGATTACGATTTAACTTTCCATTTCGATTCACACCTAGTAATATGTATATTATGCTGGGAAATTATTAAAATTAGGGATTCGATATAGTTAATAATGCAAAAAAATAATGTACCTAGCTTCTCCTTTTTATTATTATTTCGCTTGTGATTAGAGCCAAGTGGCCAATCGCTAACGCTCAGTAGCGTAACGTAATTCTCTCTTTTTAGTGCGACAAACGTTGTGCGCTGTGCGTGCAAGTTCTTTTCATTCGCGACTGTGCGTTAGCGAATGGCGTTTTGGCTACGCACCCTGCAGACCTTAGCCAAAATGACAATCTGCAATCATATACTTTATGATAAGTAATCAATTTATTACAATGACAGATGCGAACGAAAAGTCACGTGACCATTTCCGTACATTATTTTGATCACGTGACTTATCGCTTATCGTATACTGCTGCTGCTCACTGCTGGTCGGATTTAAAATAAAAATAAGGACAAGTACCTACTTAGTCAACTAACATTCATTATTTTATTACAGTAAAGTGTCACGTGAATTTCTTTTGTGAATAGATTAAATACTAGGCAGTGACTTACCAACATCAACTTGATAATATAGTTAAATCGTTTCGCATAAGATAACAAAAAAATATATATATCTTTGGACATCTTACACAAATCGACCTAGTCCCACGGGAAGCTCAATTAAGGCTTGTGATATGGGTACAAGCGACGATATATATAATAGATAGATACATATAGATACTTAAATACATACACAACCAATATTTGTGATCCAAAACCAAGGAACCAAGGAACAAATATTTGTGAGAAATAAATACACAAATAATGCCCTCGCCGGGATTCGAACCCGGAACCTCCAGCTTCGTAGGCAGAGTCACTACCAACTAGGCTACGGAGGCTGACAAAAGGTGTTACAGATGTAGTGCAATAGTACATTACGCTACAAGTGCGAAAAAAATGAAGCTCGAAACGAGTGGAGATAAATTAAAGCACGACCGAAGGGAGTGCTTTAAATCGACACGAGTTACGAATTTCGTTTTCGCACGTGTATCGTACGACGTTTTTCAGTACATATGGCTCTCCGAAGATTTCGGCCTGACGTAAAATGAACCACTTCTCGCACTAGCATGTAAAAAAAGCGCCATCTGTACTGAAAAATCCTTTCTCTTCAGCTTTTCACGCAAAAATCCGAATTCATATTGCTGTCACAATGAACTTCAGTATATATTGCACTGAAGCTAATTGAGACAGGGAGATTAATTCTGGCGTTTCCGTGACAAGCCGAAGAGAAAGGATTTTGGACGACATCTGTACTTACGTGAACTACATGAACAACGTTTAATATTGATTTATATCATTTTCTTTTTACATTTTCTCTTCAGTGTAAGGAACGGCTAAAGAGTTGAAGCGAAAGCCTTCTAAGACACTAACATTATATTAAAATGTTGTATTGTACATTTATGATTATTTCCGTCCAACTGTATTCTGCAAACTATTTGTTAATATCGTCCATCTCGTGAGCGATGTTCGTCTTCTTCAGTGTACTTACTTAAAACAAAGAAAAAATACACCAAGGTAGATACCTAACTCTAATTTTACCGGATTTTTTAGGAGACAAGTGAGACAACCGTCATTACCATTCGGACATATTATTCTCAGAATGGGAATTTGGCAATAGCCCAATGACTATGAATGACGCAATGTACAATTTCTTCTTTAGACACGACAGGTGAAACCAGGATGCTTAGCCAAATTGCCAATCGCTAGCGCTTAGTAGCGTATCGTAGTTTTCCCTCTCTGCCGCTCTTTCATATTAGTGCGACAAAGACAGTTAGCTGTCTTTCGCTTACGATTGACGATTAAGCGTTAGCGATTGGCAATTTGTCTAACCAGCCTGGGTCGTGGAGCAGGAGGGAACAGGATTCGAGCGACGGTCACGTTGTGCAACTTTCACTATGGAGACACAAGAAATCGGGAAAAAATCTCCTAATAATGAGCTAATTGACACTTAACAATTGATAGTTAAGTGTCAATTAACTCATCATTGAAGGCTGACAAAACTCATAACTAAGCGTTTTTTTTCACGGTTTCTGGTTGTCTCGACTTCATAGTAAAAGTAGCTGAGCATGACTGTCTAGTACAGTCAAGTGCAAAAATAAGTATCGAAATAATCCGCTCATAAATATGTTAAGACGTTCTTATGCCTAACTTATCACTCTAATTCTGTGTAATATGAATATGAATATGAATATTACACAGAATTAGAGTGCACTGGGACATATTTTTGATCATTTTTGTGTACACCTTATTTTGTCTCTGACTGTACGATTTGTCTGTACTTATTTTGTCTATTATACGATTTTGATCCTTATGCCTTTGACATACGTTCCGAAATGTATACATATTATTAGACGTGACTGTACCTTGTTCACTCCTGACCCAACCGCGAACCAGGAACGAAATGTTGCCGCCCTGTTACACTTACGTACGAATTCACGAGCGCGAGAGAGAGAAGCAACACTTCGTTCGTGGTTTGCGGTAGGACCTCTGCTCCGCGACGTGTCCGCGACCCAGATGTCACCCTGTAAATTTTCATGACTGTAATGTAGTAACATTTTTAAAAATGCTCATTGCGTAAGTCAGTCATAACTTTGTTTTTCCTAACTAGTGCGGAAAAGTAAACTTTGCGTACATTTATTTCTCTTTTTGAGGCACTTGTTATGAAAAAGTCGTTCGATATACGTGTAAAACCTTATTTTTAACTCGGGTGATTGTCGCTCTCCTTTCCATCAGGCTCCAAATTTCACCCTCGTCGAAAAAACAATTTTCCTAACTAGTGTGGAAAAGTAGAATTTGCGTAAATTTCTCTTTTTATGGCACTTGTTATGAAAAAAGTCGTTCGATACACGTGTAAAAACTTCTTTTTAATTTGTACGTGTTTCGATATGTACTATTTATGCACTTGTATCCAAATATACCTACTATAAAGCTACAATTTGTAGTGAAAGTTACAGGTAATACATATTTATTGTGTTAAGTTTCTCTGCGACAAATTGTAGTTCCTAACGGAGACGTTAACGTCCCGGTCAGCGATCCGGCTCGCGGTTGGGCGATTGCCAAAATTGCTGTTTTCAGACCAATTCGCGAGCATCTGAGCTACACCTCTATTCCGGAGTACAGGGGCTTTCAATCTCTATGGTCTCTTTAAACGTTGGTTTCGTTTAAAGGGTCCCACCCTTTAAACGAAGCGTGAAGAAGCATCTAGCGGGCCAGCCAGGCGGTGGCAATGGCAACTGACAGGTTACTGCTTGTCTCCTGTTCGTTGCCGCCGCGATTTGGGCTCTACTTTTCACTTACGATCAGGTGGAGTGGAGCCACTTTGTTGTGCCAACATAAAAAAAATATGGTCGACTTTTTCACCACGACCTTTCCAGAGGTACAACCTACGTAATAATAAAGCTATTTGGGCGGATCGATCATCTCCCGTTGCTCTTTTGGACCACCCAGTGGACAAAACCAGCATTGTCTGTCAGAAGAAATGTTCCAGCACGTTCTTTTAACATGACCCATCACGGAAAGCAGGTCACGTCAAAACTATTTTGGACAGCCGCTGTCATTGATACGATTGAATTATTCTATAAATTCTGTATAATTCTTCGATATTTAATCATTAGGTACTGTTGCAAATCTACTTCATGACTCTATGGTGCTAAATTAGACTTATTTGGACAGCCACAATTAATAATTATCGTAATTAGTAATAGTGATTTATTCCTAGAGCGAGATGTATTCCTATTTAGTGCACCGTGTAAGGCCCATTCAGCCTAGTTGTCTTATCTAGTATACAATTTTCTAACCTACTTAAATGTGCACGATCTCGGTCAAAAATAGCTATTACCTTGAAAAAAGAAAGCTATCCCATGGGAAAACTTTACTCTTACTAAAATACGGGCTCAGGTATATCGGTATCTACAGCTAAATATGGTAGTTTTAAAGCAAAAGTAAGGATAAACAGGCTGTGCCTACTTACGATTATTATCATTACTTATGGATCGATACTATACGGTATCGATTGTGCTACATAGATGCGTAGCGTAGGTAAGTACTCCACTATATTGAACTAAACTTAACAGGTGAACATCCCATCGCTTTCTTACATCGTTTCTTAAATTATTCTACAGTTGTAAAGGCCTAATTGTGCCATAAATAATTATGTGACGTTGACCAAAGTTTAATAATGGTTGTTTTTCATTCCTTAGGCGCTGAATTTCTTATTTATCATACTATTGAGGTGCTCACTGCATCTAGTTTAATTTATGACCAGTGCGTTACTCACGTACTGATATATAACCACGAGTGAGATACTGTAACTACAAACTCGTGGTGGCAATAAAAAAATGAGTTTCCAAGAGCTCAGCAGTTCGGTCAATGACGCTCCAAATTTTCCGCCAAACGCGTCCACTGACATTCGACGGCGTTTTTCACCAGCTAAACTTGAGGTCGATCCTTTGTGCTATTTCAGGACATCCTGGACTCGCGCCAGCGCGACCGACGCAGTAGCGCTGGTTCTTTGATCCCAAGACTTCTCACACTAATCGCACCTTTATTCCCATTTTCAGAAGATAAAAAACGCCTTGCGGTTTGATCTTTATTGCCGTATTTGAGTTTTCTGCTTCCTTTGTTTTGATATTATCCAGGTCCAACTGGTGATTTCAGTGAGATATGAGGTTTCAATGCTGAGGTTATGACCGGATGACCTCTGTGCGTACTGTATATGGTATCATATTGTAGATGCAGTATATCTGTCTAAAACGTGTTTTCCATGGTATGGAGTGAGCAAGGTTACCGGCTTCATAGAGCACTGGTGGTACTGTTTCTGAGAACTACATATATTTTAACTGATTGCAGCAAATGGAAGTGCTTACTCTATTCCAAGATTCCATGAGTACGATTAGTTGATTATATTAACAAAAACAACGTGAGCGTGGGTAATTAATTGTGTTTGAGAGCCAGAAGACGTAAAAAAAATTATAACAGACTTCAGAAAGGGAGTTAATAGGTATTATTAAAAAAAAAAGCCTCTTCGAAAACCTACAAATTTAAATCAATTTCAAAATTTACTACATAACAAGTTTCCGTTTTGTAGGTACAGTCAAATCCAAAAATATATATAGAAAGAATCTTATAAATATGTTACGACGATCTTACTACACAGAATGAAAGTTCAATGGGAGATATTTTTGAGCATATTTATTTAGACCGTATTTTGCTTTTGATTGTACATATATTAGATACCTTAGATAAATATGTAGATAACCAAATGTTGGGATATTTATTAGCGTGATACAGAAATAGGTTTAAATGTGGTAAAAAATATTTTTAGGCGATTGTTTTCTTTTGTCAAATTGCGCTTTACAATGTTTTTGTTTTGATTATCAAATTTTCCGCATTTAATTCCGTTCACAGCTGTTTACTATTCCGCCGCTTGGCGTTGTTGTGTGTCTATTAATAGTACTCCATTACTCTAGTTGTGGAGTCTTTTCAAAAGAGCTTATTTCCACTGTGAAAACTACATAAATCTATGCCTTTTTGAAAGAATACTCATCAGTTACGGTCAAGCATTTATCTTCCAGTTGCTGTTACAACATCGTATCTTCTCTGCTAATACGATTCAAAGTTTAAACCTTATATTCATAAGATTAAGGAACAAATTAGTTGAAAGACACAAGTCGAGGTTGAGTGAATAAGATCTTTGACGTAGGTGACCGAAATCGGTGGGAACTAGTGCGACCTTGCTGTCAATTAGGTACGAGGATGGGACATCTTTTGTCTTAAGATCTACCTGCTTCCTAATTACTGTTAACGAGGGTCCCTACGGAAACTCCTAAAATTAAATATACATACTTTACCCTTTTCATTCAAAAGGCCACTGTCGTGTGAGACTTTTTTTAGTAAATACTTATGTTGGTACTTACCTAAGGTTCATTCATATGTTATTTTTCTGCACTGGTAGATTTGTCATTTCGTCAGTTATGCACAAGCGGGCATATCCATTGGTCTCCTCTGTAGTCTGAAGTGAATATGGTGTTTTGGTCACGATTGTTAGTAAAATTAATTCTGTTATTTTCATAAGTCATGTAGGTACAGATTACCTAACCATAAAAGACTCAATTTAATTAGAAATTCCACTGGAATACTAGGTTCTAATGCTGGGCAGCTGCTGTGTGTGGCTGATGCTGATGTGACTAATGTGCAACACTGGCTGGTGTAATAAAAGATCGTGCTTCATAATGATATATAGCTACCCGGCTGCTAACCTGACCTGGATGCATAGCCAAGTTGCCAATCGCTAGCGCTTAGTTATCGTAGTTTTCCCTCTCTATCACTCTTTCAAATTAGTGCGACAAAGACGGTTAGCTGCCTTTCGTTTACGATTGACGATTAAGCGTTAGCGATTGACAACTTGTCTAAGCACCCCGAGGCTCACTATTTATGTGATGACACAGTACAGTATATACCAGCGAGGGTAGTTACAGATGTAGTGCAAAATCCTTTCTCTTCGACTTTTCATGGAAACATCCGAATTCATATTGCTGTCACAATGAACTTCAGTACATATTGCACTGAAGCTAATTGAGACAGGGAGATTAATTCGGGCGTTTCCGTGAAAAAGCGAAGAGAAAGGATTTTGCACTACATCTGTATCACAAATATTTGTGAATTGGTCATTGTTGTTTTCTATGTATTTAAGTATTTGTATGTATTTACAATATCATAATTATAAAACATTGTTTCGTACCCACAACACAAGTTTTAATATAAGTAGCTTATCGTGCGACTCAGTCGATTAATTTGTGTAAAATCCTATGATTACCTATTTATTTTAATTTAAGCATACAGGCCGTGGCCGTGTGGTGACGGCAATAAGAATACATTTTGTCACCATCAACTCTTCCCCCCGGTGTCGTAAGAGTCGACTAAGGAATTGAAGTGTCATTGACCATTCTTGATAGAAGATTGATGTTGATGATGGGCACCATCCAACTAACAAAATTTCGTCATATAATCGTCGCGGAAACGTAACATATTCAGGCTT
>JALPQI010005167.1:0-57795 GCA_025490895.1 Thaumatotibia leucotreta | reverse complement strand
GCTCGTCCAGTCCGTAGAGCACGAATTTCCTGTGGTCGTTGCTACGATTTAGATTTGCGTTGTCAATCCGACTTTGTATTTCTCTTAATGTTGATGATATTTTCATATTCTCCATTTCCAAAAGCTCTACTTGGTTGGTCTTTATAGCGGGCGGTGCAGACTCTCGAGACATTAACGCTTGATTTTCGCTTTTTAACACACAGCACTCTGCTTCCAAGGATTTAATTTTCAATGATAGAGCTTCGATTTGTGATGTCAGGTATTTTTGGTCGGTCGTTAAGTTTTCGATGCTAAGATTTATTTTGGTCATGAAATTTTTTAGGGAAGTATTCATTTCCTCCTTGATAAGATTTTTGATATCTAATTTTAGTTGGACATTTAATTCATATATAATTGACTTTTTTTGCTTCTCCAGTTTTTTGTCGAGTAATGCACTTATTTGTGCGAGTGTGACATTTTCGCACGCCAGTAGCTCAAGCTCTTGGCTAGGCCGTGCCTGTGATATTGGTAAATTATTTGTAAAATTATTTGGGGAAGTTACCGTGTCGCCGCGTATACTGCTTACGTCCAGCTCATCGCAGGACATATTCGTTGCGTCTGCTCTGTACTTGCTCATACCCATTGGCGTCACAGGTGTATCGTCGTTTCGACGACGTCGCGTTATCCCTTCGCATGACGGGCACGTCCAGTATTTTTTTAAATCTTGTTGATGCTCTCTAAATTGCGCTGAAGTTATACATACGCATCTAAAGTGATATCTTCCTGGGCAGCATGTACAAGTAAGTAATTCTGTATCATTTATATCGTTATCACATCCTATGCAGTTCATTT
Source organism: Thaumatotibia leucotreta (assembly GCA_025490895.1). NCBI lineage: Eukaryota > Metazoa > Arthropoda > Insecta > Lepidoptera > Tortricidae > Thaumatotibia > Thaumatotibia leucotreta. The sequence continues at coordinate 56,964 of JALPQI010005167.1, read as the reverse complement.
TGTCTTGATGTGACCGGAATCCGAGCGTACACAAACAAAGTTCAGTTGTCACTAGAATAAAACGTCTCAAGCGCCATGCAGAACTTGGCGCTTACGTCGTTTCGTTGCCACTTTGCATTGTCACTGTTTCTACCGTGGTGGTTTAATATTTAATGTTCAAATACACTTAATTTCGACACAACACTGTTCAGATATTACAAAATTCTCATAGTACTTCCACTTGATCACTTAAATGTCCAAAGTTTAATAGTCAAATACGCGTAAAAACAATATATTTGAAATAAAGTTAGGGAGCGGTTTCAAAGCGATGTTTACTCTTCGATAGCGAGGGTAGATATCCCATATTTATGTAGGCACTTATTTCTTTTTATCTCATGTAAAGTCACTCCCAGTTGTAATGCCAGTATTCCTGTAATTAATATCAATTCTAGGAAAATCTATTCAATAGCTGTATCTTTAATTTCACTTTTAATTCGAAAATTCAATCACCTGACAAGCTGTATGTACGTGTACCAGTTTATTTGTTTTTACTTTCACTTCTGTGGGCCCCCATGCATTCCAAAAGATCCATTCCTATAATTTTAATGTCAGTAATCGATATTGCTGAAGATTTTGACGCAGTTTTGAACATAACTTGTTACGAGCGTGACAACCCTGAGGACAGCAAAGGCTTGTTTGGACCTAGCATGAATTTTAAAATACTTACATATAATATTCGGAGTATAAATAAAAATTTTGATGCTTTTCTTGTAAACCTGCACCGTTTCGATGTTCACTTCGATGTTATTATACTAACCGAGTGCCGACTACAGGGGATGTCACTAATAAACCAGATCCCCGGGTATGTATGTCACTGCACGACGCGGAATCTTAATCAAAACGGCGGAGTGGTCGCTTACATTAAGAACTCGTGGAATGCCTCTGTTACTGAACCGTTTTTAAATGATGCCTGTGGTCTTCATATAGATATCAGGAACCAGGCTGCAATCTTGGGCATTTACCGATCTCCATCTTTTGCAAATACGTCTAATTTTTTACTCGGTCTGGATGATATTCTAACTTCTATCAAACATAAAAAACTTCTAATATTAGCGGGTGACATAAATATAGATATCTTTAGTACTGACACTGACGCTCAAAAAGGGAACGTTCAGGACTACTTGTGTCTTCTAGAAGAGCATGGTCTGGCGCCTGCAATTACAAAGCCTACTAGGCTGAAAGCATGCCTGGATCACATTTTTGTTAAGTCGAGGGAGAAAGTTATAGGCTTGGTCTGTGACTCTGACGTTACTGACCACAAAATGGCCGCTATTGGTATTGATTCTGCTTGCTCCATACCAACAAAGCCAAGCAAAATGCGGGAAATATTGGACTTCGAAGGTATTGCCGACCACCTATCTTCAGTAGACTGGACTCCAGTTGTGGAGGAAACTGAGGTTAACGCTGCGGTTGAGGGGTTTATGAATGTCATAAAAAAAGCTATAGAAGAGAATAGGCGATTGGTTAGGCTTTCTAGGACTCAGTTTACTTTGAAACCATGGATGTCTCCCGGCTTGCTTCGATGTGTGCGGCATCGTGACAAGTTGCATTCAAAAACAAAACAGGATCCGAACAATGAGGTACTGCGAATAATATATAAACGCTATAAAAACTTTTGCAACAATCTCCTAAGAAAATTGAAGCGCGATTATGAGCGTTGTGAATTAATATCACACAAAAAAGACTCCAAGAAGCTCTGGAGTACTATTAAAAGCATCTGCAATATCCAGAAAAAAGCATCGCCACCACTTGAACTTATCTCCCCTGGTGACCCAACCCAATCCCTAAATGAATGCAATGATTTCTTTTCGACCATCGGTCAAAATCTTGCTGCTAAAATACTCATCCAAACTGGTGATTCTGAGGAATCTTTAGCTGCGAAAGTAAAGTTAGGTCCAGGTCCCCCGGATTCGTTTTTCATGGAGCCCACAGATGCATCTGAAGTAGAAAGCCTTTTATCGCAACTTAAAAGTCATTGCGCTCCTGGAGTGGACGGTGTCAGTAGTATTTTAATTAAGAATATTGGCCAATTCATTTTGCTTCCGATGACTCACATATTCAATCTTAGCCTCAGCTCCGGCAAATTTCCTGAGTTGTTGAAGACAGCTTCAGTTATACCCATCCATAAGGATGGACCAAAAAATACTCCAAATAATTACCGACCCATTTCGCTATTAAGCATATTTTCAAAATTACTGGAAAGACTTGTTAACAAGAGGTTAGTGAAATACTTGGAAAAATTTAGTTTATTATCGGACAGACAGTTTGGGTTTAGGTCACAAAAATCCACTGAAGACGCTATCTCGATTCTGGTGAAACTGATATCTTCCTACCTGGACAGCAACTTGAATTGTATTGGAGTGTTTTTAGACCTTGCCAAGGCCTTTGACACTGTCTCCAAGCCAATCCTTCTCCGTAAGCTCGAGGGTATGGGAATTCGAGGCATGTCATTGTCTTGGTTTGACAGCTACCTCTCTTGTAGAAGCCAAATCGTTAAAGTGGATTCTGTCGAAAGCGACTCTAGACTTGTTACCTTTGGGGTGCCTCAGGGTAGCGTGCTGGGGCCTACGCTCTTCTTAATTTATAATAATGACATCCACAATATTAACATCCCAAATGCTGAGGTAATTTGTTACGCAGATGACACAGTTATCCTCTTCAACGGTACATCTTGGGAGAGTGCGTTTGGCTCGGCCGAAAGAGGTATGAATTGTGCAGTTTCTTGGCTGCGCCGTAACCTCCTGACCCTCAATAGTAACAAAACAAAATATATCTGTTTCCATAAAACTGCGGCATCCAGTCCTGCTTTCTCACCTTTTATAAAAATTCACTCTTGCAACAGCCCTTATAGCAATGTTTGTCTCTGCGATTCTATTGGGCGCACAGCAGTGATAAAATACCTTGGACTGACTGTGGATGAAAACTTGTCTTTCAAACCCCATATACTTTGCCTTTCCAAAAGGATTAGGAAATGCCTGTACTTGTTTAAGAGGCTTCGCCAATCGGCAGACTTACCCACCCTGAAAATGACTTATATAGCGTTATGTCAACCAATTATAACCTACGGTATTTCAGTTTGGGGCAGTGCTGCTAAAACCTACTTATTAATGGCTGAAAGAGCTCAACGGTCGGTACTGAAAGTCATGCTACACAGGCCGTTTAGATATCCGACAACCAGGCTTTACGCTGATGTTCGGGTTCTGTCAGTTCGTCACCTCTTTGTCTTCAAAACATGCCTGCAAGTTCACAAATCTGCATTATCTATGGAATCCTTCCCTAAATTGTTGGCCAAACGTGTTTTTAGATTACCGGTACCCAGAGTAAATACAGCTTTTGGTAGACGTTTCGGTGATGCTCTCGGCTTTTCAATTTATAATACCGTTATTTCCTATTTAAATGTATTGTTACATAGCTCCATTACTATTGCAAAGAAAATTTTATTCAACTGGCTCTCTTCACTTACATATATTGAGACCGAGGCTTTGTTAGTTACATTAGTTTAATTAAGATAGTTTCCATTCTGTAATCTGATAGTTTCAAATTATTATTTTTTCCCCTTAATATAATTTCAAACGCGTAAATTTATTGTTATTTTCTTCACTTCATTTTGTTTTGTCTAAGTGCACGCAAGGCATGATATGTATTTTTTTCGGTCTCCCGCGGTACAGGCCTGGCCTAGTGTGGGGACCCCTGGTAACTCTGTATATAATTGTGTATCTCAAATGCGCATAATTTGCTCAGCCCTAAGTGATCTCTGTACATCCAATTCCTTTTATTTTTGTGCAATAAATGATTTTTTATCTTATCTTATCTTATCTAATAGATACTATCTACAGTGTGTGGCCTACAACCGGGGTGAAAATTTAAACGGTGCATTAATAAGCTGATCGACAATCATTTCCACATATTGTAATTAAAAAAAAAAACTTTTTTTTTGAATTTTTTGTTCATGTATTTTTCATTATTATGGGTTCATTTACTTGAATTAAAAGTTACCAATAACTTATCATTTTTGAATCATTGAAAAATGTACAATTTTTTTTTAAACCGTAACAAATTAGTGTAAAAATAAAAACAAAATTATTGTTATGACTTCGTACCTGGTATACTATCATGATGTCTTGCGACTGACAAGCTACGACATCGTGATGCCAAGATCCAGTACTAAAGGTCCATTGCTTTGAATGACAATATCTCCGAACTTAACCACTTTGAAACACCGGGACCTTTACAGGATTATTGCCGATAGTCTAAGGAGTCACTCATTTCATTTTTCTCCCGTGTTAAAGGCCACATACTGTATATGTATCTATCTATTATATACAGGGTGGAAAGGCACGACGTTCCTTCCCGCTACCGACCGAGTCTACCAACCATTACGATGAACTTTCAGTATGGAACCGACATCGAAATATGAAAAAAAATAATGAAATCTACATATACGTATCTATCTATCATCACCTGGTACCCACATCACAAGCCTTAATTGAGCTTACCGTGGGACTAGGTCGATTTGTGTAAGATGTCCCAAGATATTTATTTATTTATTATTTACTACTGCCAAAAACGGAATCCTTATAGTTTCGCCATATCTGTCTGTCCGTCTGTCCGCAGCATAGGTAGCTCAGTGGCCGTTAGTACTAGAAATCTGCAATTTGGTACAGGTATACATATTAATCATGCCAACAAAGTGGTGCAATAAAAACTAAAAAAAAATTTTTTTTCGAGTACCTCCCCAATTGGTGAAGTGGGGATGATTTTTTTATTCGCTGTAATCCTATAGTGTGAGGTATTATTGAATAGGTCTCTTAAAAATATTAAGGGCCTTGACAGAAAGTTTTTTCTAAAGGCAATATTTTCGGAGATAATCACTCCAGAAGGAAAACAAATGTATGTCCCCCTCTATAACTTTACTTTTGACTTTTGATTGAGTGGGCATATAAAATACTTTAAAATTAAACTATTTCGAACATAATCGACAAAGCCGTTTTTGAATAACCACGGAACCCTACACTGAGCATGGCTCGAAATGCTCCAGGCCGGTTTTTTTAAGTTAATTTACATTTGGATGAGATTTTAATCATATTTCCTCACGTGAGGGAAAAAAGTTGTTTTACACTTGGCGGCAAAGTTTGTTCAACTCTCGTGCCTTGAGACCTCAATATGGGCACGACAGTTAACACTTTCATTGCGGACGAGTGCTACGCGCTTCGCTCGTAGCCTATCCCGTGATTTTTCCGCTTTGTAGCGAAAATGGACCTCCCACAGAGAACTCCCCTCGGGAGTTCCCCGCGCTCAAATTGTTAAACAACAACTTTGCCCCCTTGTATAATAAATAACTATTATGATTCTTAAATACAATAGCACAAAAGAGGAATCACCTATGTTGATACTTTATTTCATATTCAAATCAAGTTTAACGAATTGTTTACGTCACATTCGTCGCTGGGCGTGAATCATCATCATCATCAGGCCGTGTCGATCTACTCAGCTCGATCTCGAGCTTTCCTCGACCAATCATAGCCACGCACAGCCACCCACACTGCGGATATCATCGTTGGTTGTCAGTTCATTATTAAAAAAAAAAGTTAATAATGGCATATATATAGAGTAGATACTTGTCACAGTTTCAGAGAGCGCTAATAAGTAAGAAGTTTTAATTTGTCCAGCGCCGCGCGTGGGCCGTAGCGCTGTAGGTAGAGGCGGTGAGGTGAGACCACCGCCACCGCCCTGATTACTAATTAATTCGAAATAGCGTAGGTTTTTGAGAAATTAAGTTTATTTTTTCAAAATTTATCGAGACGAGATTAGAGAACTCATTACTCGTTTCATTTGAAATAACTGTTAGAATGTGGGAATTGAAGGAAATCATCAAATAATTAAAAACGTAAATTAAGTTGACGGACAGAAGTAAGATACACTTATACCTACATTCGATAGACCGTGACGTTACAGCGCGCGCGCCAAGCGAGCGAAGCGAGCGTGCCGCGGCAGCGGCCGGCGAAGCGCCAGGACCGACTTTTAAAATAATACTCTTACTATTTACTTACTAACTAAGCTTATTACCAAGTTTACTTACTAAATTTATTAGGTGGTGTAAAAAAATAAACATTTAATGCATTTATTTATTAATATTTATATTCCTAGCAACATCATTACATTGACACAATCACGCGACAACAAATAATTACATCTTGCGAATATAGTTAGAAGTTGTAACAGTTATAATAAGGAAGGTTATGACGCCCCTTATTAAGATGGGACGCCCCTTGGTATGGGACGCTACATGTGTAGACACCCTCGCGCCGTCCCACCTTCCAGGCACTAGCAATAGTGCTGGCCGTGCTGCATCCACAGCGGAGGACCTCAAACGCCGCAAATATGCAACCCTTGGCAGTGGCTATATGTTTGAGGCGTTTGGGGTCGAAACGCTGGGGCCTTGGGGACCCAATGCGCGTCGTCTTTATAGAGGCATAGCCTCACGACTAATCGATGCCACTGGTGACCAGAGGGCTGGTCAATATTTCGCTCAGCGAATAAGCATTGCCATACAACGTGGCAATGCGGCCAGCCTTCTGGGCACACTGCCCATTGGCAGCGATTTGGGCGAGATTTTTTATTTGTAGGTTCTTTTATTTTATATGTATTTTTTTATATTGTTGATTATGTTATATAAGTAGTATTAAATTAATTGTGTTATTAATAATAAATAAAAGTGTCTTTTAATATGTATTGATAATTTATTTAGGAAGGTTATTGCTTTTAACATTCTGGAAATGATGCTGTATGGATTTTAAAAGTTATGGGCATCGACTTTTATGACTAACAATAATTATGACCTACATAAAACTGACCACCGATTTATAATATTACTTTTTATGACTTATGACAATATGACTAAAAAAAATTCGGAGCAACAACGTTATTCGCTTCAAAAATCGAACTTCAAACTTTATGAGAACCCAAATTGAGATTTCTCAGTTTAGTTACTTCCATACTAAAGGTATGAAAAATTCTGTAACAAATTCGAGATTTTTTTTATCAGTTTCGTTACATTTCGTTTCATACATTTAGTATGGGAGTAACTAAACTGAGTAAGGTCGATTTACATACTTATTTTCGTGACATTAGGGACAATTTTTTTTGTTTCATAACTGAATAGTACGCACGATGCCGAGTAAAATGGTGTATTACAGTCCATGATCGCAAAAAAATACACTTTTTCTGCAAATGACCCACAAACGTATGGCCGCTTTCCACTGCTAGCGTAGCGTAATCAAACATTAATATCTCCGTTACAAGTTCATCGCTGGCTAAGTGTTAGTACCTATGCAGTACCTATACAACTGCGATCGCCATCAGCGATCAAAGAACACTTTCACTGCCAGATCAAAAACCTAGGTTATCGCTGCACGCCAACCTGTTGTACAATGTACGCTACTTCAATTCCAAGAACGCCACCAAGGAGTCCTCGATAACTTTATTCACACGCCACACGACTCCCCAGAGGAGTTATTCACTATACAATTAACGCCGGCTGGCATGCAGGGATAGCCTTGGTTTTTGTCCTATCACTGCAAATAGTATAGTGCTAAACTCCCCTACGGAGTCGGCAGCATGTGAACAAAGCCATCGATAACTCCTCAGTGGCGCTCTTGGCATTGAATGTGTGAGCCACCGCTCTGCTCGCGGCGAAAAGCAGTTTATAGTGCAGGTTTGCACTCGTATAAGGTGCCGTGTGGTGACGGCAGTAAGAATGCATTTGTCACCACCCCAACTCCTCCTGCGGGTGTCGTGAAAGTCGACTAAGGGTTTGAAGCGTCAGTGACCACTTTGATAAATATTGATGATAGGCAGCAGCGTCATCATAGTGCACACATTACTGCGATCGCCAATCCTCTTGCCCAGCGTGGCGATTATGGGCATTTACCTCCTAATGCGTTTATACGCATAGTTAATAGGAGAGGCCTACGTCCAGCAGTGGACTATCATAGGCTGATGATGATGATGCTTGCACAGCCAGCGTGGGAAGCGTGTAGATTACGTACAGTCGACGTCCGCGCTATCAGCCCTTATCAGCCGGCAGCCTACACCGTGCCGCTCCGTGGCGCGCCAATACTACTGCACGAGTATTACAAGGTAGTAATTAGTATTACTACTTCCTTTACCTACGTATATCATGATCGTGATAATCTTCGATTTTGATTGTACATGACATAAATTTGTTACGTGATTAAAACAAAATTATTTATTTTTTACTATATATTTATTTTCAAAACTACAATGTATGTACATACGAGTAGATTAAATCTAAGTAATCTACTTAATCTAACCTATATCTAAGATTGGCCCTTAGAAGACAACGATTCAAGTATTTTCATTTCATCGACAACTCGTTCTGTCGAAGAATCGTTTCCAATAAATGTAAATCAAGGACTTTTAAATGGTACTTGAGTTGCTTTGTGTATAGCTTGTATCGAGATTTTTTGTTACGGGATTTTTTATTTCAATTTGTTTTAAATTTAGTAATATTTATTCCGCATAATATGATTTCAATTTGTAATACGCAAAATTGCAATTTGTAGTACTTCCTCGCTTTCCGGAACTGGGACTGGAAGTGAACGCGGGAAAGTGCGAGTTCTACCCTTGCAGCGCCAATTCCCGGTCCTCATTTTCCAGTTTCAGTGGTTTGCGTCCCGGTCTCACGGAGTTGTCGGATCGGACTTTTAACCTTCTGGGTTCCCCTATTTTTCCCGAGGCCATCCCTGATGCGTTTGAGGCACGTAAACAGCTTTTGGTGTCGGTGGGGTCACGTTTGAAGGGCTTGTCGGTGCATGTTGCGCTGGTCTTGTTACGGATGTGCTTCGCTGTTCCCAAGCTCACCTACTTTTTGCGCACCGTTCCAACTTGGCTTCACCCTGAACTCTTGGACTCCTTTGACGATGTGTTAAAGGAGTCTATAGAATCTTTGATGAATGTGTCCCTCAATGCAGACCAGTGGGACCTTGCGTCCTTACCGATCCGGAGTGGTGGTTTGGGTGTCCGCCGCGCACGTGATGTGAGTCTCCCGGCTTTCTTGGCATCGGCGGGTGGGGTGGAGGGCCTTGTTGCTGATATTTTGAAGTCCAATGGTAACAAGGTTGTTATACCTTTTGCCGCCGATGCCTTGCACGTCTGGATGACTCTTAATCCGGGTGAATCCGTTCCTGAGAAGCGGGACATTCAGCGTTTGTGGGACGACGTCGGGGTGAAGCAGGTGTTTGAAGGCCTGTTGGGGACAGCGGTGGGAGTTAGCAAGGCTAGACTTCTTGCAGGGTCGAGATCCGAGTCGGGCGCATGGCTCCACGCGCTTCCCTCTCCTCATTTAGGCACACTCCTGGACAATGATTCTTTGCGGGTGGCGGTTGCTCTTCGCCTGGGCTGCGATATTTGTGTACCCCATTTATGTATCTGCGGCACAATGGTGGAGAGCAACGGTCACCATGCATTGAGTTGTTGCCGGAGTGCCGGAAGATTCCCCCGCCATCACGCACTGAACGATATTGTTCGCAGAGCGCTTGTCTCCGCGAATGTGCCGTGTTTGTTGGAGCCCCCAGGCCTAAGCCGGTCGGATGGCAAGAGGCCGGACGGAATGACTCTCGTGCCTTGGCAGAAAGGGAAGTGCCTTCTCTGGGACGCCACATGCGTCAGCACTTTCGCTGCATCGCACTTGAGTCCTACCGTAGTATCGGCCGGGGCTGCGGCGGAGTTGGCTGCTCTGAAGAAACGCGACAAATATGCGTGTTTGGTGGGGTACTCTTTCGTTCCTCTGGCGGTGGAGACGACTGGGTGCTGGTGCAGGGAGGCAGGGATATTTTTTAAGGAGCTCGGAGGTCGTTTACGGGAGAAAGGGCATGATCCCCGCTCCGGATCATTCCTTGTGCAAAGGCTGTCCATCGCAGTTCAACGCGGAAACGCTGCGAGCGTGTTGGGCACTTTTGCGCCCGGAGTGATGCGGGGTGGATTATTTGATTAGGTAGGGTTTTGTATTTAGATTTATAAGTTGACATGCCTTGATTTGATTTCTTTTTAGTTTTATTTTTTTGTACTGTTTTAGTTATATTTTTAGGTTCTTGTGGATCATGTGTTGTTTTAAGTTACTTTTGGATTTGCCTATTATGTATTTTAATTTTGTGACATTTATGTTTTGATAATAAATTTGTTTTTACCAATTTGTAATATTTCGTTATCGAATCTAGACGCAGTTACATCGCAGTTTCTGGGTTGCAATAAAAAAAATAACCTCGAAGACTAAGGTTTCGCTCGCTAACTAGGCCATTTTTTTATTTATTATTATTTTTTTCAAAATATTTGGATTTAACATGAACAGGTTGATTTTGGGGAAAAGTTTTTCCTACAAAACGTGCTTATTTTAGCGTATTCTGCACGCTAAATTAATAAAAAATACGTGTCATAATGACACCAACATCCATCGATTTTTTTCTAAGCCCTCAGCCCCCTTTGCTATAGTCCAACCCAGCCTAAAATGTATAAATGTACGACATATAAAAATGTTTTGTAGTCGAATATGTCGAATAAATGAATTTCAATATTTTGTAGTTGAGACAATTAAAATAATTTGAAACAAATCACTGACCAAGTGATATTCATTGAATAGTTTTTCAGAGCAGTAAAAGTTTTTTTATTGAATAGTATGTGTAACAAAAAAATGCTATACGAAATTCCTAGTACTGATGTTTCGATGAATCGTGGTCGATGAAATGAAATTCGATTAAACAAAAAAGTAAAACTTTTATTCAAATAACATACAATAATTTAAAATAAAATAAGTAATTAGTGAATAAAATATCAAGTACTAGAAAAAGTGTTAATCGATGTGGGGAAGGGCGGCACCATCGTCGAAGCCAATTCGATAAACGTTTGTCGGTAAAATGAATGGACACCATACCGAGGACACTTATTTATTATTTATTTATTTATTTATTTAAGCTTTATTGCACTAAACAGGAGTACAAAAGGCGGACTTAATGCCATAAGGCATTCTCTACCAGTCAACCATTGGGACAAACAGAAAGATAAAGTTGGTGCAGGGTCGTAAAGTAAGAAAACAAAAAAAAACACTAAAATCACTAAACAGCAATAAACATACACAAATATTATATTCAATTTAATAAACTTACACAAATATACATAAATATAATACATATTACCTACTGTGAAACATCAGGAGTACGATGCCTGAACCTTGTCCAAGAGATGCTTGCGCAACATGCGCTTGAAAGAGAACTTGCTCTGAGCCTGTCGTATCGATAGGGGGAGATCATTCCAAAGCCGTATTGCGCGGACCGTGTAAGAATAAGACACGAAACTGGTTCGATGTCGGGGGACTATCAGTTTAAGGCTACGGGAGGATCGGAGATCGGAGCCAGGGCGCGGAGCGTCAAATTTAAATTTACAGCGAAGGTAATCGGGAGTAAGGGGATCAAACAAAAATGAGTAAAGGGTACAGAGGACACGAAATGATCTACGTTCTCGAATGGGGAGCCAATTAAGTTTTAGTCGAAACGCAGAGATGTGATCATACTTGCGGAGCCCAAAGACGAACCGCACGCAATTATTGAGCAAACGATCGTACCTGGAAAGGGAAGCTTGGGTGAGATTAGAGTAACACACATCAGCGTAATCTAGAATAGGCAGGACCAGGGCTTGCGCAAGAAGAATCTTTGTACCAACCGGAAGAAAGTGCTTAAACCGATAGAGTGCTTTAAGAGTATTTGTCACCCTACGACAAACGTCAGACACCTGAGGTTCCCACGTCAAACCGCTATCAATAATCAACCCCAGGTTCCTCACATGCGGAACAAAGGGAATAGCAACTTGCTCATACCGAATAGGGGGCAAGGATACCGTGTCAATAAGAGAAAGTAAACGTGGACTACCCAGTATAATAGCCTGGCATTTAGACGGATTCACCGCGATACCAAAGCAACGTGACCAGTTAGATATGCTATCAAGTTCAAAGTTTAAATCAGTAATAGCACGGCCCAGATCATTGACATTAACTTGAGTGTAAAGCTGTAGGTCATCTGCATACAGATGGTAGGAGCATTTAATCTTGGTGACAATGAGATTAATAAAAATGGAGAAAAGTAAAGGGGAGAGAATGCCGCCCTGTGGAACTCCAGATTGGAGCTCACACCAGTCAGAAGATGACCTATCAGCACGAACCAACTGACGCCGATCCCGGAGATAGGAGGAAAACCAATCAGCCGCAGAGGACGAGACGTTCAAGTGTCTGAGAGTCGCAAGTAATAAATCATGATCCACCGCATTGAAAGCGTTGGAGAAGTCGATAAGAACCAACACCGTGACCAATGAAGAGTCCATACCGAGTCTAATGTCTTCCACTACCTTAAGCAAGGCGGTAGATGTACTGTGGCCACGACGAAACCCGGACTGGAGTGGAGAAAGTAAATGGTTAGAAAGAACAAAATCAGTAAGCTGTTTATGGACAGTAGCTTCTAAAATTTTTGACAAAAATGGGAGTATAGATATCGGACGAAAATCTTTAAGTAAACTGGGGTTAGAAACTTTCGGTAGTGGGATGACATAAGCATTACGCCATAAAGAAGGAAAAACCCCAGAAGACATCGAAAAGTTAATAACATGTGTTATAACTGGGAGAATACATTCCAAGATGCACGTAATCATTATTCTGCTCAAGTCGTCGTGACCCACGGCATTGGATTTTATAGACGATATAACTTTACGAATCTCATCCTCTGTGGCCGGGCTGAAAGAAAACGTATTTTTAGAGGGGCAGGGCAAAGATTCGAGTTCAGAAATACTAAGCAATTTAGTCGCGGGGTCTAATAAAGAAGGTTTGGCAAAGTGGGAATTTAAATCATTTAATGAGAAATTAGAAATAAGCTTGAGAGGAGACTTAACTACACCGATCGACTTCAGAAACTTCCACGTCTCAGCTGGGGAAGACATGGCAATATTGTCATGAATATACTTCCGTTTGGCTGCTCTTACCATCTGGTTGCACCTGTTTCTAATTACTTTAAACGCACACCAGTTATTGTCACAACGATCACGCTTAAACTTACGAAAAGCCCGATCACGTCGCGACATCGCAACACGCACGGCTCTGGTAATCCACGGTGCTGGGGGCCGTTTTAGAGTGACAGTTCGGATAGGCGCATGACTATCAAAAAGGCTTAGGATGTTAGAGTTTAAGGACACTACCGCATCGTCCACCGTCGGCGCTGAGAAAGCTAACGACCAGTCAACTGCGCGCGCATCCCTGCTTAAAGCATCAAGGTCTAATTTGGCAAAACTACGCAATTGAATGGTCACCCGCTGCATCTTAGGAGTTTTAATACGGTAGCTGAAATAAATGAGGTCGTGGTGCGAGAAACCAGGAGCAGGGAACTGACCAGCCATATGAACGCGATCAGTGCAGGAAACAATGGCAAGGTCCAACCAGGAGTCGGACGTGTCACAGTTATGATGTGTTGGCAAAAGAGGGAGCACTGAGAGGTCGACAGACTCTAGAATGGCACACAGCTTGCGCGCCCTGAGGTTGTTCTTCAGGAGATCGGTATTAAAATCGCCACAGATTAACTGATGTGTGTAATCGGCACTAAGAGGTGAAAGAATTGTTTCCAGATCCGTGAAATAATCAACACCAGGTGGACAATACATTACGCCTAAAGCAGCCTTAGTCCCTCCAACATTAATCTCAAGTATTAAGTATTCCACGGAACCAGAGTACAACGACGGAGAAGAGGAAACAATATTAAAAGAGATATCGCTGCGCAGGTAAATGGCAACCCCACCCCCACCTTTACCTATGCGGTCATTACGCACTAACACAAAACCGGGCAGGCTAAAGGAGGTAGAATCGAGACTAGGTTTGAGCCAGGTTTCCGAAATAAGAACGGCATGAATATTGGAAGCTGAAAAAGTTTCCAGTAAATCATTATAGTGACAAGGTATACTCTGTGCGTTGATGTGACATGTGTTAAAGTGTTTCGTGGTATTTTCAAAAGTGCGCACTAAGAGGCTACCAAGTGTATCAGGCTCAGACAAGCTATTAAGGGAGTGATACGAATTGGATGAGTCGAAAGCAGAAAGAAAAGAATCATCATCAGACATAATAGTTCACAACAGTAGGCACAAAAATACAATAATGATAATATAATATATATATATATAAAGTGTAGTATATATGTTTAATATAAAAGCGAATGGGACACTAATATGCAATACAAAATTAACGACCAACTAGGCACTATCAGTTTACCCCACCAGTCGACCAAATACACAAAAACAAAAGTAATTGAAAAAAAAAAAAAAACAATTTAGCAAATAAAACATACTTAAAACATTAAAAAAACAGTTAAAAAAGAAAACTTATAAAAACAAAAACATAAAAAGTAGTAACAAATTATTTAATATTATTACCGGTCTATATCGCTTACGACATTTAACTTTAGCCATATGTTTATATTTCGACCAGTAACAATATTTGGTTAAGGGCTGATTTTTCAATCGCCAAATAAACCTATCCATTAGTTAAAATTATCACCATCCTTTTCTAAAATCATCAGTCAAAAAAGAACAGGGCTAACATTTATTTGACAGGTACTGTTAACTGGGGATTGAAAAATTAGTCCTAAGTAAACTTATTATCATAACTAAATTAAAAAGTTTATTATTCTAATTCTTCCTCCACACGGGTTCCCAACTCTTCCCGTGGGTGTCGTAAGACTCGACTAAGACAATGAAGTGTCATTGACTATTTATTTATCGAAGCCTGATGACGAGCAGCAGCGTCATCATAGTGGACTCACTACTGCGATCGCCAATCCGCTTGCCCAGCGTGGCGATTATGGGCATTACGAGTAGGTACGGATGAATTAGAAGGTACTACTTAGTGCGTCCGTACGCATAGGTAATAGGAGAGGACTTTGTGTTCCAAATGTATCTTCTAGTCATCACTCGGCTGATACACTATCTACCTAAATGTAAATAAATAAATTACTTGGGACATCTTACACAAATCGACCCAGTCCCACGGTAAGCTCAATTAAGGCTTGTGATGTGGGTACCAGGCGACGATATATATATAATAGATACTTAAATACATAGACAGCCACTACTTCCCAACAACAACTTCCCTGTAACATCCCTGTGATTGTATTCAAGCAAATAAATGATTGATTGATTGATTGATTGATTGATTGATACTAAGGAACAAATATTTGTGATAAATAAATACACAAATAATGCCCTTGCCGGGATTTGAACCCGGAACCTCCAGCTTCGTAGGCAGGGTCACTACCAACTAGGCTACGGAGGCTGACAATAAGATCTTGTATGCTTACATTATTGTAGGCGCTTCGAATGATGAATGGTCGCCCGCGGCCTTCCTTATCTCCTCCCTCAGGAGCTGATCGTTCTGTGCTATCATTTGGCAACAAGGGATTTAGGTATTGTTAAGTATTGGACGCGTCGTCTTCTTGTGTTTGTCAGCCTCCGTAGCCTAGTTGGTAGTGACCCTGCCTACGAAGCTGGAGGTTCCGGGTTCGAATCCCGGCGAGGGTATTATTTAGTATTTATTCATTACAAATGTTTGTTCCTTGGTCTATCTATTACACATATATATCGTCGCCTGGTACCCACATAACAAGCCTTAATTGAGCTTACCGTGGGACTAGGTCGATTTGTGTAAGATGTCCCAAGATATTTATTTATTTGTGTTTGGATATAGTCGGCGGGATAGATTTACCTCCGCTGGAGGCTACAATATTCTCCAACGCTTTTTTTAAGAAATTATCAAATTAAAGGACTTGTTTAACAAATAGTTTTCTTATTTTATTTCGACAAAATTAAATATCTTGGGACATCTTACACAAATCGACCTAGTCCCATGGTAAGCTCAATTAAGGCTTGTTATGTGGGTACCAATAAGCGACGATATACATATTTACGATATACCAATGAACAAATATTTATGACATGACACATAGTATAAAATAAAGTCACTTTTTCTGTCCCTATGTCCCTTTGTACGCTTAAATCTTTAAATCTACGCAACGGATTTTGATGAGATTTTTTTTAAAAGGAAGAGTAATTCAAGAGAAAGGTTTTTATGTAGGTATAGTACCTGTGCGAAGCCGGGGCGGGTCGCTAGTTTGTGATAAAATGCACTTGCCGGGAGGTGAATCCGGAACCTCCAGCTTCGTAAGGCAGGCATTACTAGCTACGCTACGGAAACTACATGTGTGACATCTACAAACGAGACTAGCGGATAGAAAATAGTCTCCGATGGTCTGGCCTGTGGCCTGCTCCTACATGGGATCGGCACGTTCTAATTAAAGCCTGTGTTCCATCCAATGCCACCTCACCAACCAATAGATGGTTGGCAAAACTGTCAAGGTAACATTGATAAAGAGACGTAGGTACTGATTATGGGCATTAATGCGTCCACATTTTTTTTAAGAATATTGACATATAGATTGATAGATGCTTGCATGAATAATTAAATTACCTTTATGATGGATCATTATGTTTAATGCATGAAAACAATATTTGTACGCCGAGAGGCAAAACATGAAGAACTTTATATTTGCACAACACCTTTATGTACTCAACTCATGTTTCTTACAAATAAATTATCTTTATCTTTATTTAAATTCATTTATTTTCGTATTGATTATCAAAGGTGAGGCCTATGTCCAGCAGTGGCCTGTTGCAGCCCTCGTCGCCTGGACTAGCGGCGGCGGTGGGCGGGCGGGGGCGGCGGCGGCATATATACGGCGGGCGGCGCCCTACGACGCACAGTCGCGAGTGCCGACCGCCGCATACCTCACAGGTGAGTACTAACCCTGTATACAATATGAGTAGGTACTTCGTTAAAGGAGATTTTTTTTTTAAATATGAACATTAATATTAGACAAATATTACCTACCTAATATTAACAAGAACCGTAACTAATAATAATAAAATAATCAACTAAAGTTTTAACAACTTTACTCAACGTACGTAAATACTAAAGCAATCAAATGTTAATTTTTAAAAAATTGTATCAAATTCTCTTATATTATACTACACTTTAAAAATAATAATACTGTAACTTACCTACAGCGATAACAATGTCGAACAAAAAATAAAACAATTTTTTACATTTAGAATAGTCATAAATTTGCGTTTATATATTATATTAATATTTAGATTTTTTAACTTCATTTGCGTTAATTTGGTGATGAATCGTTATTTGTGGGACCGTGCTTCGCGCGTTGATGTCTTTACTGACTGACCACTGTTTTCTACATTACTACCTATTACACTAACATTAGTTATTATTATATTTGTTTTATTTTAACGAACGTATAATGAATAAGTTATTAGGAATACATTTATACACACAAATATGCGGGACTAGTTACAATTTTTATTATTTTTTTAATAAAAAAAAAACTGATTGTCTTTTGACTTGGATGTCTGTTAATAATAAATGTATTCGCATCAATATTTATTAAAATAAAATTATAACGGAAATGTTCACTCCGCTTTTAGTGGACTGCGTATTTTTATACCCTATTTGACGATTATTTCATTTCTTTAGGTTAAGGTATTATAAGTAAATGATTATTTGTGACAAAGCTCGTGCTTTTTAATTATGTAATCGAAGACGGTGGTATATTTAGGGTGGTTCTGGTAACACATTTTTTAAAATAATACAATAACTCTTTATTGCGCCTCAAAGATAAATCCAAAACAAATAATAAAAGTACATGTTTGAAAAATGTTGACATGTTTCTCCAAAAATAATTTAACATGCAATGTAGCATCGAATATGATAGTTAACGACTTTGTTGTTCACAAGTTTAAATACTCTTATCAATTATGTTTACATTGTTTCTCGATAATTTTCCAAAAACTCCAGAACACACTAAATGATTCTATTAAAATTATTATGAAAAAATGTTTTTACTACTAACTACTTTACTATAATAATGCTATTTTTGACCAAAATATCTGGAACATCCGAATCTTGTTCTTTCAAATAGTGAGCATTTATACGTTCCTTGTCTTTTCAAATATAAATCGACTCCATTCGAATCAAAGTTGCAACTTGTCACAGATACGTTTGGCGATTATATTTCTAATTATTCACAGTTAATATTACCATAGCCTAAGTATGCCAGGAATTCCAAGAGATACACATTCAGATTACCGACTCTTTAAAATCATATAAACTTATTTTCCGAACAACTCCGTACAAGAGCCTTAAACTAAACCTCAGGGGTCCATCATAATCATAATCATTTATTATCATAATCATCCCTTAGATCCCTGTGTATCATTTCAGAACTTCATCAGACTACAATCCATTGCACGTGTAGGTACATAAGGATGAAAGTCTCTCCTTTTTAAAGATTCAATATCACAAGTAAAATTACGTGTATTATACACGATGATTCTTAATCCGTGATCAGGAGTAGAAAAACATTAAAATTTAGCCAAAATTAAACTTATTCGGCGAGGTCTCAAGTTATTTCTTCACTGTTTAATTAATTAAAAGTGAAAACCTAATTAAAACAAATTACCACTTAATACATGGTCATCCTACACTAT
The DNA here is from genome assembly GCA_025490895.1 of Thaumatotibia leucotreta. NCBI lineage: Eukaryota > Metazoa > Arthropoda > Insecta > Lepidoptera > Tortricidae > Thaumatotibia > Thaumatotibia leucotreta. Next base: position 38,274 of record JALPQI010005167.1, on the reverse strand, counting down.
AAAGTTTAACTACGATACGTCAAGTGCCATCAGTATGGCGGCAAACGGGAATTTGACGGATCTTATGTCAATAAAGACTTCTATCTACTCATTATCTTATCAGTGCAACACTGATAACGACGAACATAATTGATAGGAGATTAATGTTAACGTGCATTACCTAAACTTGGTAAAATCTTGAGCAAGTAAAGCAATTTGTTTTCATACAGTACAATTTAATAATTAAATAAAAACAATAAAACTGCATACCTGACCAACTAAAACAAAAAACATTATTTTAAACATAATTTAACAAGTGTTCAAAATGTCCACCGTGTTGTTCTTGACACAGATCCGCTGGATTGTTCCTGTGATTGGATTGATTCACTCGAAATCTTCTTCAGCAAAGAATCTTAAGATTTATTGATCCAGATCGTCAGGATGATGACGAGGTCGTCCGGGTGCTCGAGCATGTTGTAGCACTGTAAACTGTCCGAAGTCGCGAAGATTTTTGGTGCGTGCGATTTATTAAATTGTGTCCGGGGATCGGAATGTTCGGATGAAGTCCGTGAAATAACTGTTGGGTTGCTATTCGTTTGTATTGACAAACGCTGTATGTTTGAGTACGGAGGTGGTAGACGCATGATTTTTGGTGAATAATTATAATTTTCTCATTAAATATCCGTGACTATGACTTTGTTTATTATGCGTTTGACAAAAGTGATTGACAATGTCATGGGCAAGGTTTACTCATAAATTGACAATTGCTAATAACTTTGTAAAGAGATTACAATACAACCTCATTCAATCCGATATGGTAGTAGTACAGTGACAAGGATTTTAGGATAAAATTTAATTCAAAATTAAAACATGATTAAAAAATTAATAAATTTGTTTTCACGTAATTACTACTTTAACGTAATCCCCATCAATTACTGAGTTAGAAAAAATGGTTCCTGATCACGGATTAAGAATCATCGTGTATATTTATTTTCAAAACTACAATTTATGCCCATAGATCTAACTAATCTACTTAACCTAACCTATATCTAAGATTGGCCCTTGTGGCATTGTACCGAGGAAGGTGGGGCCGAGGCCCTTATATTTATTACGTTTTAAAAATTCGGCATTTTCAGCCACAGCGGCCGCCTTAAACATAGTTCGTTAAATTACATAATATTAATTAAAAATTAACAAATTTTACAGTTAAGAAATTGTATTTGTGCATTTTCGTGAAAGTATTTTGATAGTTAAACAAACAAATCCATCTCCCAGCGGCGCGGGTATCAGGTTGCAGCCATTAATGCTCCAAGAAAGCGTTACAACCGAAGACCACTCCTTTTTATTGACCGTAAAACTCAATTATTTATCAGTTTTATTGAAATACATTTATTGACGTTTTGATACTCCGTTTTGAAGAATAGGTTCGTGTTTTTATTATAGTTTGACGATACAACGATACAGGAGGTCCCAGGACGAGTAACGTTTCCTTACTAATATTTCAATCAGTTATTTGGTTATATTTTACCGTTAACAATAAACATAGATATGACATTCACGCGGGTTGCTCACTAACGTGTTAATTTACACAACACTTGCTGACAAAAGCGAAGTATCTCAGATTACTATTCATAAAATAATTTCAAATCTGAATATGTATACTTTAAATGCTTAGTCAAGAACGAGGCGATTGCTACACTTCACAATAACAAGGGTATAGTTAAATAAAATGTTCATACCAAATCATAACTAAACTCAGTCCAAAGAACTGGCGTAATAATAGTTTTAGCGAAAGCGACTAACATCTAACTCACCAACCTTGCTTTGTTGCAGTCAAGTTTCGGTTTTCTACGCTGAAAAACAATATTTAAACATCATGTGATATTTTGTATGTTTAAGATTTAAAAAACTCATCTCCGGCTGCGATTATATTACATTAACGTGGACATCAAACGCTTCATAACACCGCGCAGCGCGCATAAAATTATATCCACGAAACATGCTATCAAAATTCGCAGCCAATCTATGTAAATTGCGATAGACCAAAGACAACTATTTTTGAACAGGAAAATAATTTTGTACCGGTCAATTTAGAAATTCCTAAGTATGTGTGATGTATCGTAAAGAGGGTAACATTTTAAACAAATTTTCAGGACCGTTTTTAATAGTTCATTGTGCATCAAGGGAGGTAAGTATGGAATTACTAACGAGAATGTTAGAAGTACTTTTAATGTGTGCGTGCGCGCTAATAGGAAGCAGTCGTGTTATCTTTAGTCTGACAGAAAAAAAACCAAAAGTGCATAAATTGTGAACTTTTTGTTTATTAAAGTATCACAGCCGTTAGTGTAATATGTGACCCGTACTACGTGAAATAAATCTATACGAAATTTGAACAATGAAGTGAAAAAATAGTGAAAAAACAATCTGGGTGCTTAGCCAAGATGCCAATCGCTAGCGCTTAGTAGCGTAACGTAGTTTTCCCTCTCTGTCACTCTTTCAAATTAGTGCGACAAAGACAGTTAGCTGCGATTAACGATGAAGCGCTAGCGATTGGCAACTTGGCTAAGCGCCCAGTTATCGTCGTTATCCAGCTTAAATTTCACACACACATAGACAATCGCTTCTCCGAACGTTTCGTGTTTTATAATCCACGGTTACTTCGGTAAAGCTCGGCAGCCAATCAGAGGCAAGGCTGATTTGTGCAGCTAGCGACGACGGTTTATATGGCGCAGTGGTAAAACGTGCGCTTTCAAAGAAGTAGTGACCAAGTTCAAATCTTGACTGTGGCAATTAATAATTATTTTGTTTTTTTTTTTGTTTTTTGTACGACGTAATATTGAACATTATGTCGGCTGAAGATAATATCACAATCAGGAGAAATAATTACAATCATAATTTATCTGATAGCGTAGTTTTTGAATGTAAATATGCGAACAACTCCAGCCGGAATAGCCTGCCAGAGATTTCTGAATGCAATTCTTCTGTGTTAAGTGACCTTAAAGTGGAAGTGACAAGATTACGCAGTGAACTGGATATAGCAAATGAGGAGATCTGCAAGCTATCCTTAGAAATATCTGAACTAAGAAGTACAAATGAGTTGTATAAGAAGAAAATTAATATGTACAAAACTGTCACACTTTCGGATGTTTTAAAACAAAAACATACTCCTAAAATATGCACCCGAATGACCAGCATATCAACATATAGACCAATCAACCGATTATGTCATCTGAAAACAACTAGTACACAACGCACCAGTACAGTATGCAGGGTACTCGAACAACTGTATTCACCAACAAAGACAGAGCAGGTGATCGCGTCCTCTTCCTTATTGCAAGATAACGCCAATGATACAATTGTTTTCCCTAGTCACCACTCGGATCACAGCATTATTTCAGGTGCACCTAATCCCTATCTGTCTGACCAACGCACGTCTAGCCCCATAAATACGGCTAAAAGTTCACAACATGTGGGAAACGAAATACTTATAACACATAGAGAAGACTCGAGTATTTCAGACTCTTTATCTTTCATCCCGCCAAAACTATGTATTATCAGCAGCAACAACACCAACTCAATCCTGAAAGTAGCACGGAAAACCTTTGGCGATCATGATATATGCCATTACATTACTACTAATTGTGGTATAGAGCAACTGCTGGCAGGAATTGACGACAAACTTCGCGGATTCACAAAGAGGGACTGGTGCTTTATTTTTGTGGGTAATATGGACTTCTTAACAACAAATAACTATTCACAGTGTGTTGCTTTAATTAGAGAAAAGCTTCAACACCTAAAATACACTAATATTGTAATTGGTTACCCAACTTTTAGATTGAATAAAAGCTGTAATTTATATAATAACAGAGTAGAAGCTTTTAATAATTTGTTATATAATGACATTGTAAAACATATGTATGCTTATCCTCTAGATACAAACAGAAATTTACAGTTTTCTTTTAATATGTTTTCAAGGCTTACTGGCTATGTAAATAATAAAGCGGTATCATTGATATTGGCTGATTTATATAACTTGATAAATGAAATGCAATGTAATAATGTCGATGCTTCTCGGCTGAAACCGTCTACTCAAGACCCATGCTCTACAAAAATATCAGCGCAATCAAAGAATAATACACCTCAAGGCTCTTTTTTAGACCGAAGTCAATCTGTAATGACTCCACTGTAACCACGACACATAATAATCTAAACTTTTTCTACCAAAACTTGTGTGGAGTCTCCAATAAAAAACATGAATTGGAAATTTATTTACATACCCTTAGTGACTTGCAACATTACATATGTATCAGCGAACATTTTTTTAATGCTTTATCGGGGCCACTTTTTAGCCTACCGGATTATCAACTTGCAGCTTTAAATGTTAGGACAACAAAAAAAAGAGGTGGTACTCTCATTCTGTGTCATGTTGATAGAAAATATGAGGAGATTGCTATTTGTAAAAAGTTATATAATGATGAATTTTTCGAGATTTGTGGTGTTAGAGACAGTAACACTAATGTAAATTTAATATGCTGTTACCGTAGTCCCAATGATTCTAACTTGAATCAATTCTTCATGGCTCTCGAAAGGCTCTTGGAACACTTTTTTGACAAGAGATGTATTGTTTGTGGTGATTTTAATATAAACTTACTCAAGAACGATAAAAACGCTACAGAATTTTTGTCTTTACTCTCATGCTACAACTTTCGATGTCTCATTTCATCCGCTACTTTCAAACGTAATGAAACAGAATCTTGTTTAGATAATATTTTGACCAATCTATCCGAGGATCCTGCTCCCTTTTCTCGAATTGATTACAATGGTATGGGTGATGGCCATGCGGGCTTAATAAGCTCTTTTCCTGTCCCGGAAGTAAACAAAATAAAATCAAACAGACACATGTGGAAAAAGGTCAGGATGTTTAATCCCACTACTACCATGCTTTTTAGGCATAAACTGCTAGAAAGTAGAATAGGTGACATTGGTATAAATTCCTTTATCACTTTATTTAATAGAATATTTGAGGAAAGCTTTACAAAGCGACGTAAAAAAGTTCCAACTAGTGGTCGTCCGAGAATCAACTGGATTACAAGAGGGTTGAAAGTCTCGTGTACCATGAAACGCTTTCTTGTGACAAATAAAACACACGCCTCGGAGTCAGTGGATAGATATAGAAACAAATACGTCAGCATTCTTAGACGAGTTATTAGAAACGCAAAAAAATTAGCCATTCAAGCCCAAATTACAAAAGCAAAAGATTCAGCTAAAGAAATCTGGAATGTTGTCACCAAATACAGAAATAAAATTATTAGCAAGCTAAGTGATAACTTAACGTTGGAGGTACCGAAAGAAAATGGTAGTATGGAAATAATAAGCGATCCTGTCAAAGTCTGTGATGCTTTTTTAGCTCAGTTTAACCCAGGGAATGATGCTTTTGACAGAATCGAACAAGCATTGATATTATTTCAGTCACATGTAGCTAAAGTTCAATGCGACATTGTGTGTGAGCAAGTTACACCCACAGAAATAAGGTTTTTGGTAAATAATTTGAATACTAAATTGTCGTGTGGATATGATGAGATCCCCATCACCGTTATCAAAGATAACATTGACTTACTTGAGGTTCCACTAGCATGTTTCTTTAACAATTGTTTTGAAAGCGGCTGCTTCCCAGACCAACTAAAAATTGCAAAGATTTTACCGGTACATAAAAAGGGTTCAAAGACAAATGCTAAGAACTATAGACCGATATCTCTTTTGCCAACTCTCTCCAAATTACTTGAAAGACTAGTAAAAGACCGTCTAATAAAGCACTTTCTCTTGCATAATATAATAAGTAATCGCCAATACGGGTATCAAAAGAGCAGGGGTACAAATGAAGCCATAAGTGCGCTAATGACAGATGCCACGTCACAAATGAATATGAAGAAGAAAGTCGCAGCACTTTTTCTTGATTTAAGTTCGGCGTTTGACAATGTTAACCATCGCATTCTTTTAGCTAAATTACAACACTATGGCGTCAGGGGAAAACTGTTGTCTCTTCTTCAGTCGTACCTCACAAACAGAAAGCAGTTTGTACAATTGAAGTGTACAGATAATTCGGTAGAAAAGGTGTTTAAATCAAAAACCACTGGGGTACACAGAGGAGTACCTCAGGGATCCATATTAGGCCCCATTTTATTCATTATATTTACTAATGATATGATTAAATATATGCAAGACATTCACCCTGATACACAGTTAACTGTTTTCGCTGATGATACTAACGCAATTGTCTCGGCCGATGGTATTAATAACTTAAATGATAAGTTGAATAACGTCTTGGTATCGTTAAGTACCTGGCTGAAGATTAATAATCTGCAATTAAATACAACCAAGACAAACGCCCTACTTTTTAGAACGACAGCCCGAAACAAAGACGTAATACATATCAATTTGGAAGGCGTTAGTATAGAACAAGTAGAATCAGCTAGATTTCTTGGTGTTCAGATTGATTCTATGTTGAACTGGAAGAAAGAGCTTGAGACGTTGACAAAATCAATCAGCTCCTCATGCTATGCACTCAGGAGTCTGAGGGATGTTTTGACACTAAAACAACTAAAAATGGTCTACTACGCTTTGATAGAGTCGAAATTACGTTACAGTATTAAATTGTGGGGAAACAGCTACAAATACAATGTTCAATGCGCTTTCGTTGCTCAAAAAAGAGCTATTAGGCTAATGGCAAAAATACCACAGGAGACTTCCTGCCGGGAATATTTTATTAAATTTGAAATCCTTACTGTCCCTAGTCTGTACATACTTCTAATACTTAAGGATTTGCTAAAGCATATTCTTAGTACCGAGTCAGTAGAGGAAAGAGAAAAGCGTCTTGCGACTAGGCGAAAGGACTTGTCTCAAAACATAGTTACCAGGCTGAGAGTAGTAAAGCATACTGAGAGTTTTCAAAGAATTCGTATTTTTAATAAACTGCCAGTTGAGTTAAAATCACTCACAAACATTAATACTTTCTGTAGAAAACTCAAAAGTATACTGCTTGTACAATGTTTATATTCGGTTGATGATTTTGGTAAAACAGAATGACTTATTTATTTATTTATTTCTTAGCATGTAAATTTGTGTAATTTTGTTATTTTTGACATTGGAATTCTGGTATGTAAGTTTTTGTTTTGACTTTAATCATTAGTATTAAGGATTTTGTGTGCAAGTACCTAATATGAAATATTATTATATTATTCGATAAAAATTTTGTTTGACTTGCTGTGTATAATTTTTTGCTAATATGGAAATTCTTGTAATATTAATTTATTTTAAATGTTCAAACACAATCTTATGTATTGTTAATGAATAAATGATATGAATATGAATATGAATATGAATGACTCGAGTTAGTATTCCGCTTACCGAACGTGATACCTACATACAATGTTTTTCATCACACTTGCCGACAAAAAAATAAGTTTTAAGAAAAATAGTATTAAATGATGAACTGACATTTCTATTACTCCCTAGGGAATTTCACTTTTCTATTACTCCCGCTATGCATTCAAGCAATAGCGCGCTTAGGTAGCAAGTGTGATGAAAAACATTTTATAGGGCCCAGAGTCGAGGGATTTAAACCACGACCTCTGAATTGCAAACGAACGAAAGGTCATCGTATATCACAGCAATAACAACACCAATAGACTTTCACAATTAGAAGGTTCCGTTATTATCAGTGATTGCGTGAGATGAGGCGAGAGCAATGAGGCTGCAGCGGCCGCCGGCTGTTATTGCACGTGCGGCCGGGATTTGTCTGTCAGGGAGATTGTCTGTTAAGGTGCGTTTAAACCAAAAGAGCATTCGCTGTTCTAGCGCCCGTTCTAAGAAATCAACCAATCACGTTTTGTGTACCGATCGAATTTCGTAGAGTGGGAGGTTAGAACAGCGAATGCTCTTTTAGTTTAACCGCACCTTTACGTATTACGAACTTTAAAAATGGGACATTCCTAAACTGGGGTAATCGTCCGCTTAACGCAGTTTCTTAAAGTGACCTCGGACCTTGCAAGGGTTTGTAGCAATTGTAGCATGTGTGGTGGTTCGCAGGTCAATAGTTACAGAATTAGTTATAAAATAAGCATTAAGGCTCTTATTTATTTTACTGAAATGTTTTTGACAAAGGGGAGTTGGTGTCGTGAAAACGGTTTTGTAAAACTACTAACTTGTAAGTAGGTATTAAAGTTTTAGTAACGCATACTTGGAATTTTCATATTTTTATACTGATTGCATTTTTTTTAATTCGTAATAGGTAGACGGTATTATGATTATAATTATTTGTTTTGAGACGCGTTTAAAGTTCACGAATGCACGAAGGCACGAAAAATATTTGATGTTGATCAAATCTTTTTCGTTGTTATTTCTTTCTAACTAAATACGATCCTTAATAATGTCTCTCATTTATTCTGATCGTTCCAATTTTGTTGCATACTATCAGCAACTCGGAAGTTAAGCTTGAAGTTTAAGTTGTACGGGATTATTTTGCATATGAAAAAAATAAAATTAAGTAAAGTATTCCACTGACTCCAAATAATATGATTGTTTGCATTTTCTTAATGATTGCGTGAGATGAAGTCTTTTGTCTCAGACTTCCTTGAGTCTTTTTAGTCTGCCCTTTATACTCGTATTTAAAATAATGGAAACAAGGAATCGGGTTGTGTGATCTTTTGAGCAAAAATTAATGCCAATCAAAACACTTCGATTTCAGTTTCATCGACTAATAACTATGTAAAAATCTTAAGCACAATGTATACATTTTTACCTAAGTATTTCGAACGTCAGACAGTCTTACGAGTGTGAAGGTGCTTTATTCTCCTTTTTTATAACACAGCGGCCACGACCGGAACGGGCCGCGCATCAGAATCAACATTTCTTTCTACTTGAAGCCAAGTATCGCCTTTTACCCTTCAGGGTTATTCTAAAGTCAAAAACATCAGGTTGAATTTTAAGCATAGGAGTATGTCATAACATAAAGACATGGAAGTGGCCGTCGGTAGCTACGAAGCTGGATCCGTCGGGTTCGAATCGCAGCTTATAGGGCATTTATTTGTGTGTTTGTTTGTCACTAATATTTGTTCGTTTGTCATGGATGCTTTTTAGGATTCCGTAGTTCATTAGGAACCCTTATATGTTTGTTCGTAGCAAAGCTCATAGTGGTAGTTGGTAGAGAATGAAATAACGAATTAATCCGTGTGTCCAAAGAATATGAAAAAAAACACGAATTATAGAATACTTTAAAATAAAACTAGGTATTACGAAAATAATCGGCCCAGCCATTTTTGAATAGCCGGTTTTTATATATTTGAACAATTATACAACACAGGTATTATTAATTCAGCTTACCGTGAGATCCAATGTGCGTAGGTAAGATTTCAAAACTCCTTTACAATATATATGCAATGGTATCAAATCAAAAACAGTTTTCCAAAAGCTGGAATACGCCTCCCACAGACTAAAAAATAAAGGTAATGTCTCCGCGCCTCGTCCGGTAATGATCGCTTCCGGCCGTCAGCCGCCGGACGCCGGATCCCGGATCCCGGATGCCGGACGACGGGATTATTGCTGTTTCCGGACGCTTACTTTTAACTTTGAACTACTGGTGACAGTGGCAAATTTCTTGTTTGAAGAATCTGAAAATCACGCTCGAAAAAAAGGATTTATATTTTTTCTCTTGGGTTGAGTTAACAATTATCTACGAATTTATTTATTTAACCTTTATTGTACAAAATAAAACTTGACGAACAAGGCGGACTTAATGCCATAAGGCATCTCTACCAGTCAACCTTTAGGCAAAGCAGAACTTATCAACTTATATCAAACGAACAAATAACTTAAATTAAATTCCTACTTTCTAAGTGATCGCAAAATTCGTATACAAACGAAGATTCAGGTACAGTCAAGTGCAAAAATAAGTATCGAAAGAATCCGCTTATAAATACGTTACGACGTGCTTATTACACAGAATTAGAGTGCAATGGGAGATATTTTTGAACATTTTTGTGTACACCTTATTTTGTCTTTGACTGTACGTATCTCGGCGAGAATTTGAAGTGTGAGGCATATGTCCAGCACCTCCAGCAGTGCACTGATATACGCTGATGATGATTAGAATAGAATAGGTTACCTGTTGCGTCGACCCCTCACAGACTTGACAACAGCCGATAACTTTTTTTTTTTTCTTATCTAGCTTTTTTTAAGGAACCTTTGTCTGAAAAAACATGTCGGCTCCGTTAGGCCTCTTCATTTAAACAATAAATATGAGATTACAATAGCTAATATAAAAACTAATATAGAAAAAGAGAACAACTAACGGGCATAATTATTTTCGAGCGCCCCAGACGCCCCACCAATCCGGCCACACCTCTGTGGAAGTAGCTAGAAAGCTCGACATATTTTTGGCTGCTTTGGTAGAAACACGAAGGCACTACAACCAGCCGATAACTTACGGAGGCCGTTCTTTCCTAATGTTTGTATTGAAGCTTTTACTTTTGATACGATAAATATGTTAATGTGTTAATATTGTCAAGCTTCTACTTCAGAATTCAGATACAAGCAATATGATAATCATTCGATTTTTTAATATCTCCAATGTCCCAAATGCCCCATATACAGGGTGGTCCAAACCTTGACGTCAAAAATTTTTTTTTTAGGTTCCCTACGTCATGGGCTATCAGAATATACCCCATGTATGTTAGCCGATTTTTTGTAGTTTTCGAGTTATGAATTTTTGAAAATTTTTTTTTGACAAATTCTGGAATTAAGAAATTTATTGATAAAAAAAAACTGTTGGGTTTTTTAAATATTTTCTTTTTATAAAAGTATTACTACAAATAAAGCATTTACTGACAAAAAAATTAGCGTCCTCACTTTGATACAAGTAGGATAAAAAATACCAACGATCAAAATCAAAATCCAAATCAAAATTTTACGTTAAAAATGCATCAAAATAGCATTAATGTACGTAAGTCGTAAATAAAAAAATAAAACATATCCCAAGGATTTTTGGTAATGTAAAGACTGCCCTAGACCTTAAACCTTCGTAAAAGTAAAAAAAAAGTGATACTTAATGATGAGGATTTTTCGGAGTAGTCGGTCAAATAAACTTAAAAAAGCTTAAAATTTTAAAGTAGTAAAAAATAATTTGAATAACTACACAAATTGAGTTTTCGTGGTATTTTCTGTCTTTGTTTATTGATAAGAACAACAAAACAGACGAAATTTCACTTTATTTTTAAATTAAAAATTTAGAAGTTTTTTTTTAAGTTTATTTGACCGACTACTCCGAAAACTCCCGGAACATGTCGCGCGTAGGGACAAGAAATGAACCAATCAATTACATATATTTTGATGTTGCCATCGGACTTTCTACAAAACGTAGTAAAAAACCGAAAGTCAGTCGCTCTGAAGTATTAGTTCCTACGCAAATACATAAATTAGGTTGCGAAGAGATAACCTTAAAATGTTAGCATTCATTACACCTACAGGGTGAAATTTAAATCGTGAATCGTAATATGTTTTTCTAGCTCTATATACAACTAACAATTGAAATGCCCCACAAGATACTTAAAAATGGACATATTATTTTTTTATTTATTTTGGGGCTTGTGTTTTTGTATTTTTTGGCTTTAGAATATCAAAATCGATTATTAAGACAAATTAATTGAATAATTTAAGTTACCTCTTGAAATTGAAGTAATTAATAACGCCAATTTTGTCATTTTGTTAAAAATTTTATAATATTCATTACATTTGACGTTTTAAATAGCTTAAATAATCGTTATAATTTCTTACAATCACCTTAAAAATTAAAAAATGCCACCAAAAATTAAAAAAAAACATGACTATTTCTAAGTAACTTGTGGTGCATCCAATTGTTAGTTAGTTATTCATAGAGTTAGAAAAGCATATTACGATTCACGATTTAAATTTCATCCTGTATTCATCTAGTACGTGTCCGCCTTATTCATAAAAGTATCTTAATCTTAACTTAGCAAGGCACTGAGTAGTATTTGTTTCTTTCGCTCTTATAGACATATTGGTAAGACCGAAAGGGACAAACAATACCTACTTAGCGGCTTGTTAACTTATTTCCCCCTAAGTAGGTAGGGGACGTTTTTCTGTAATTTTTAGGATTATCTAGATTTTAGATTTAGTTTTTTTTACTGTTATAATGTATTTATTAATCCAATAAACAAGTACGACGTAAAGACGTTAAAGAATAAGGGAGTATTTCTGTTCTACGGCAAAACAGTAAGTCTAAAAAGACACAAATCAAATTGTTATCATATTTCTCGCCCGCAAATACGCCCCGAGGCGTCGAACCAAAGCATTAAGGTTTCGCGAGACTTTACATGTACCAATTAATATGTCCCTGTCTCCTCTGGGGAGAGAGACGGCGGATTAAATAGGCGATGGCTTGTCTTATGGCTTCATAAGATTGGGGTATATTTTTGGGATCTGGAATGGAGAGAGAAATCGGGAAGTAAGAATATACTAAATGTAACACATGAGTATACTTAATGTAACATAGTACGTGACTTCTTAAAATCGATAAATGATTTGCTGTTAAGGTGATCGCTAAGGACCTAAGTTTAATGATTTTTAAGAAACTGCTACTATAAGTGTGATTAAATAGGAAGTTTTCAAAAATATTGGGCAACATAAGGGTCCGTTTTCACAAAAATCACAAAAATGTAATATTAAGTTTCTTTTTCATCTCTTAACTTTTGTATTGCTTTTCTTTGTTCAACAACATAAACGAAACTATTACATTTCCCGATTAGCATTTCCCCGCTGTATCGCAATGCTGATTAGCTACGCGAGGAAGCGCCAGCTCTGCGGTCACCAGTAGCGTCGGCTACACTCGAAGCTCTTAATTTATGTACATTGTATTTGCAAACTAACCAAAAAAGCAAGTAGTACCGTAAAGCTCTTGTTTTCGTACAGTAAATTAGTACCTAAGATTTAATAAACATTTTACCCCAGGAAAGATTTTTTAAACGCTGGTGAAGATTTCTCAAGCGGCATTTATACACTTGGTCGTTTGTCTAATGCGGTGGCCGAACCAAAGTGCGAGGTTGCCAGGCAACCGACCATGCGGCGAACGACCAAGTATAATTCTGGTTTAGATGCCATATTTAAAGTAAAACGTCACTGCCTAGGGCTAACGTAAAATTGTAAACGCTTGTTTAGCTGCACTAGTGGAATAAACTGCTTCTCCACAAACATCTCAAAAATATGACCTTATTTTTCTTAACGGGAATATCTACTCGTACAATATGAATATGATATATATATCATATATTATATAAATAGAGCCTACAATTCGTAGGCTCTATTTATATAATAATATTATATAAATTGCAATATTTTGTATTGTTTGACATTTTTGTAATCAATTAGTTTAAATCTTCCTCATTCATTCATTTAATGTAAGTTTTAGTTGGGAGTTCCTCAGGGTCCTACTTCGGGCCTAAACTCTTCCTATGAGAGCCCTTAGTAAAGCGTTGTTGACACTGGCAGGTGCCGAGTCCGTCATGTCGTGGTGGGTGTGGTGCGCCGCCGCCGCGCTATGCGCGTGCGCCGCCGCCGAGGAGAAACGCGCCGAGAGTGAGTACTGGGTGCTTAGCCAAGTTGCCAAGCGCTAGCGCTTAGTAGCGTATCGTAGTTTTCCCTCTCTGTCACTCTTTCATATTAGTGCGACAAAGACAGGTAGCTGCCTTTCGTTTACGATTGACGATTGAGCGTTAGTGATTGGCAACTTGTCTAAGCACCCTGACAGTTTAACCACATTGCAAATGACAGGGCAGCTAGGGATACCATGATCTCTTATCCGATCCAGTTTAACAAGCCTAGCCAAGATGCGATTCTGCAATCGTGTACGATAAACGATAAGCGATAAATAAATGAGAATGACATATGATAAGAATGAACCACAATTACAAATCGTCATTGAGATTGCCAATTCCGTTATGTGCACAATTTCAAGAACTGAAAAATCTATTCTAATGACATATTATGTTTACAGTCTTCTTGCACATGTGGGTATTGGCAATCTCAATGATGAAATCACAATTAGGTGGCTTATGATATGATTCCCTTTGCACTGTTTATCGTAGTACGCTTCACTTTCGTACTAGTATACTTGTAAGAATGCGACGGCTGCAATGACGCCAAACCATATCCTACACAAGACTATTATGATCCGCGAATACGATTCGAAAGTATCATCAGCACAGATAAATAAAGAAAAACTCAATTTATTGACAAAATGGAACGGTTTAAAGAGCCGCATGCAATTTTGCTGATTATGTTACTACTGATATTATTACGTTTTTACTAACAATAACCCTTATTAGGGCAATGGTAACATATTTACCACCTCATTTTGAAACTTATTCTGTCACTGAAATGAGTCATAGCCATAGCCAATGAAATTTAGGTGTGACTGATGCCTTTTGTGGGATAAACATACGAGCCCCGATGCATATGTTCTCGTCCAGTTAGACAGTTTTTCGAAAATAACCCGTTCATCCGGGGGAAAAAGTTTAGAGACAAAACCTTCACTATTCAATAGTAGTACTAAAATAGTTTCTTTGAGTATAAAATATTTGGACTTAATAAATCAGAATAAAAAAAAAACTATTTTACGAGAGGTATTTTTTTAAATTTTTTCCACAATTTTTTATTTTGTATATAATCAATGAATGTAAAGAACGCTATTAATATTAAAGACGACATGGTACACCTGATGCACTGCGAATTTTGCGTCAAGCTTATAAGCGCGGAATTACGGTGGTGAACGAAAATATAATTTAGACACTGGTTTGTTAAAATAGATTTATTAAACAACAAAAGCGTACTTCAGATTATTGTGTCTCTGGAAATGTAGTACATTAACCATGACTAACGTTCATACAATTTATCATTAGCATAATGTGATCATTTTTGAAATATTCAAAAATTTGTAAAAATTGTTTCGAACTAGACGAACTCCACTGCATCGGGGCTCGTATACTATCGCTGTTTTTTACACGTTTCTTGTGCATGCATCACATGTGTCGCATGTGTAGGTATTGATGATACATGAATGCACATATGATGCACGAGCCTATTTAAATATATTTTTTGTGATTGTTTGCACGTGAAAGTTGAATTTCTGATTTTTGCGGCACATGGAACGTGTTCATCTAAATTTATCATAGTTTCATAGTTGCCCATCTTTCAGCATCGGATGTTAGAGGATCCCGAAATATATTCCAATGTGTGTAACTCGCGTGATGTGTTACAGTGTCCCCCCTGCCGTTCGTGCTGGGGTCCCGCTACGGGCGGTCCCCGGGACCCGCCGGCGGACCTCGTCTGTTGGCGCCGCGGAATGACAGGTACCTTGTGCTTCTTACAATGTTCTAAGTCAGTTTTCATTTATAAGCAAGAGGTGCAGATGTTTGTCACTTACTTGCGTCTCAATTTAAACTTGCAGCAATAACTTGCAAATGTATAAATTATAAAAGCTTTTTACGCGGTAACTTGAACCCCGCGTGAAGAAGCATCTAGCGAGCCAGCAAGGCGGTGGCAACTAACAGGTTACTGCTGGTCTCCTGTTCGTTGCCGCCGCGATTTGGGCTCTACTTTTCACTTACGATCAGGTGGAGTGGAGCCACTTTGTTGCGCCAATATAAAAAAAAGAAAAATAAGTACTGAAAATCTATGGATAACTTGGGTAAGCTACATGCCGGTAGATATTTTGAATGTGTTTGAGATTTTCGGTTTCCTCAGGCCTTGAACCAAATCCGATTAAAGAAACAGACTTGACAAGAAAATTCTACGCGTAGGGAATATGAGCTAAAATAAGAGATATGAAGCGACTGAACAGTTAGAGCCCTACGGGGAACTTTGAAAGTCGTAAATTTAGGGCATCTGACTGTTTGACTCCAACTAAGGCAACATGGGTTTCCGCATACGTATAAGTTGGGACCCTTTAAACGAATTGTGAAGAAGCATCTAGCGTACCAGCAAGGCGGTGGCAACTGACAGGTTACTGCTGGTCTCCTGTTCGTTGCCGCCGCGATTTGGGCTCCACTTTTCACTTTTACACAATTAGGTGGAGTGGAGCCACTTTGTTGTGCCAATATAAATAAAAAAAACAGAGTAACAGAGGAAAATTGCAATTTTCGATCAACACATTAGTTTGTTGAGAGATCTCTGTAGATCCCAAATCCAAAAGACACTAGTATTTTCGGGAGTGGTAGGATGTACACATTACAAATTTAGTGACGTAAACATTCTGTGTCAGGT
This sequence comes from Thaumatotibia leucotreta, assembly GCA_025490895.1. Taxonomy (NCBI): domain Eukaryota; kingdom Metazoa; phylum Arthropoda; class Insecta; order Lepidoptera; family Tortricidae; genus Thaumatotibia; species Thaumatotibia leucotreta. The sequence goes on along the minus strand of JALPQI010005167.1, from coordinate 21,966 downwards.
TCTTCATGGGCAGCCGCTACGGCAAGCGGTCCGACACGGAGCTGGCCGCGCCGGGAACGACACGTGTGCGTCCATTGCTCTGCGAGTACACGGGCGTGTCGCAGTTGTACCGCTGCGAGCGGGCGCCGCCGGGAGACTCGAGGTACTATACCTGCCTGCTAGGACTCTGCGCCGGGAACGACACGTGTGCGTCCATTGCTCTGCGAGTACACGGGCGTGTCGCAGCTGTACCGCTGCGAGCGGGCGCCGCCGGGAGACTCGAGGTACTATACCTGCCTGCTCGGACTCGGCGCCGGGAACGACACGTGTGCGTCCATTGCTCTGCGAGTACACGGGCGTGTCGCAGCTGTACCGCTGCGAGCGGGCGCCGCCGGGAGACTCGAGGTACTATACCTGCCTGCTAGGACTCGGTGCCGGGAACGACACGTGTGCGTCCATTGCTGCAGATAGGATTCAGGCCTCCCTAAAATTATATTACAATAGTCGTACTTGGGTCAATCACGTTTTTCTTGTCACTCGTTGCTCTGATAACTTTCCTCGGCTGGAACAGAAAAGAAAATGTTGCTTTCTTTTAGATTTACATGGCCGTTCCTTGGTAGGTCACCTCAATCGTTTCAGTAGTGTTGTATAATATTTTTTCTAGAAAACTGCAACTTTTGTCCCCTGGAGGACGTAACAGAATAATAAAAGCGATTGATCCACACTACCCCATCAATTTGCTGATACTAAGACTAGATTGTTGTCCACAGAAGAGGCTCCGACGAAGGCGACGACGACTAATCCCCGCTGCCGACCCCGCCTCCCCGCCCTCCGCACCTCCCGTCACCACTCTGTCACCACTCTGCCTCGCCGACTCTCGCCTAGTCAAGTCGTCAAATCAAGTACACTGTTCATTGAGACAGGAACATGTATCCAGAAGTTTCTGATAAAACGCTTGTTGATTATGAACCCCGTAATGGTGATCATACACACTAGAATAAGAATGAATGAAACCAGTATAAATATATACAAATGTTTGTCACCATATTCCTGATAATTTACTGAGACACTTAAAGATGCATTCAGACCAAAAGAGCATTCGCTATTCTAACCCCCTACTCTACGAAATTCGATCGTTACACAAAACGTGATTCGTTGATTGGGGGATAGAATAGCGAATGCTCGTTGGGTCTGAATGCACCTGTACACTTAAAAGCGATTTAACGAACATCTGGCTTGCAAGTCATGAAGATTAACACAAATTCCACAATCTATACGCTCAAGTAAGATTTCTGGCAGGTATGTTCTAAGGTTTCGAAGCTCCTAAGAGTTGTGAAGGCGAAGAGTGGTTTCTGAGATGAAGAGTTGTAAGAGTTGGAGGAGGCAAGAGTGGTGGTGGGAGGTCGTAACTGGTGGCTCCTGGAGTGATCCTGTACTAGCATAATTATATTAGATAGACTACCCTCTCCTCTCTTCTGAACCGCTCACTTTATCAAGCATGTCAGAATTATAACAATCTAGTATTATAACTGTTGTCAGACTTGTAAGATCTCATTTAAATACTGTTGTATCTTCAGGTTGGCTGGTTTTTTGTGGTTATGTGGCATACCCGTTCTGATGACGATAAAAAACATATTTTGTTAGGAAAGATATCAGGTAAAGTAAAAATTTTCTATGAATCTTTGTATTTTGCCTCCTTTACTGACGAATGGGTATTGGCTAGTGCTGGTCCCACTAATACCATGTATCGTACGAGATTATTTGTATTTGTGCGAGGGTGCAAAATGGGTCAAAATTATTTTCGTTGTCTTATTTTGTGTCCCTAAAAAACGTGACGCATTGGTGATTTGGTTTTTGTATGAGATGATGTTTTGTTTTCAATTTCTGTTGGATTCAAATCTAGCGTGAAAAAGAAATACAAGTGCACCGGATTTTTTTATATACTGAGTCGAAACAACAACTAAAAGTGTGACAGAGTGGTATGAAACAAGATAACGAAAATAATTTTGACCCAAATACCAATGCCAAGCTCGAGTTATTCTGACAATCAATATTTCTCAAAAAAATATACTGAAATTATATTTCTGTGCGAGAATAAGTGAGCGGCGGGGCCGAAGGCTGGGCGTCCCCGCGGAGAGGGGGGGGGGACATGCGGTGGCCACTTGACTTACTGTTTTACTTATACTGTGTTATTTTTAGGGTTGGCATACGTACTGTTATATTCTACTACTGTATTGTTAAATACTTAGCTTGTTGGAAATTGAATACTTCCCGTTATGAAAGGTTTTAAAAAAAAATACAAAATACATTGTTTTTTATATGCTACTACATTACAATACAATCATATAGATAGACCTAAGAGATCAGGGTAGTCAAATATGTATATTTAAATAAAGTATTATTGTTAACCGGAAGTTCACATACTTAATGCATATTTCAGTATGCTATTTTTACTACTATTGCCGCTTTCATGAGAAGATAAAATTATTTATATACTTTGAGTACTATATAAATAAATATGTCAATTTTATAAGTTACAAGTGATCACCGCATGACATGTTAAAGTTACTTCTAAGTATTAAATAAATATATTATAAGTATTTATGTCAACCTTGTTATTATTATTACTAATAAATGGCGGGCGTCTGGGCCATCGTTCCCTTTCGCATTCTTGTATATGTTCGTCTCTGTCGACGGCCCGGCGCCCGCCGGGTGTCGCTACCTCGACGTTGCGGACGCGACGCGCGCCCAATGGAAGGACTCTGCAAATATAAATAAATCGGAATCAAACCGTACTACTTGTTTTAATTATATTCCCATATTATTTCAACTCATTTGCTAAGATTAGCGATGTATGTAAATTGATGCAATGTAGCTACAGTCGACTAAGTAAGATAATTATGTATTCCACTCTAGCGAATAGTCTATTTTTTCTCTTAGACTTTCTCAAATTCTCAATTATACTGCATTATGATGAAGTGGAAATATCTAGAAATGTAGAAGTTACAGAATATTCTCAAAAAATTCTTAAAACGACTGGAAATTTGTATGACAAAATTCTCATATAAGTTGCCTATGAGTACATTCTCGTTCAGATTCGGGATTATTACGGCAGCTTCTGGACAGTTTACGATCACGATCACGACACATGACATTTGATTGCCACACTGGTGACTGTATCAACCCATCAAGACATAAGGTTTGGCAATAAAGGCGCGAAGAGTAATGGTACCCAGAACTTTCCATGAGAACATTCCCAATTTTGGAAACTTCTCCGGCACCTTGCTAGATATATCTCTTTACACAATCGCCATCAGATATAGTATTGCATTGCAGCGGCCAGGGTGCTCACAAATATCTGATTTTGATTTTTGATTAGCCTCTCAGTTAGGTCCATTAATCATGTCGTACGATTTTGGCCTATTTAGACCCCCTCATCCCCCATGCATGGTGATACTTGGTGATATTTTCGCGAGTATGAAATAGAAACGCAAGCAAGCGAAAGGGTTCTGTAGTTGAACCACGAGCGAAGCGAGTGGCTTTAAAATAGAATCCTGAGCGTAGCGAGTGTTTTAACATACGAGAAGTAAAATGCATTTACACCCGTGTGTAACACAAAACTTTTCTCCTCACTATAGCGAGAAAACTCAAAAAGTAAGAATTCTTGGATCACAGTAGTAATTATCATCAGATTAGTGATACAAATTTTCGAAATATATCATGTATTTTAATGCAAGATTTTTCCGCAGTAAACTTAGCCCCTCCCTCCCCCTATACAGTATGGCGTGATTAATGGACAAGCCCTTAGTATCGTTTTCCAAGAGAGAGAGTATTTTTATTTGGTGACGGTTTTCTTTTACTGAGCAATTCTCTTTTTTTTGCCACTAAAATGAAATATGAAATTTTGGGTAAATTTTATACTATTTCTGCTCAGAATCACGAGCTGATTCCATTTCCGGCGAAAAAAAAAGTGTCCCATGATTTTTTTTCCTATTGTGTTACTATTTTCCATACACCTTCTATGGCGGTAACACAAGAGGATATTCGAAATATGTATGAAATTTTTTTTTTCGCCGGAAATGGAATCAGCTCGTGATTCTGAGCAGAAATAGTATAAAATTTACCCAAAATTTCATATTTCATTTTAGTGGCAAAAAAAAAAGAGAATTGCTCTACTACACAAATTGTTGATATCGGTAAATATTAGTAGATTGTGTGACAAGGGATCAAAATGATATATTTTCGTCGTGGGTGTTAATGCTTGAATCTCTCATTACGCTCAGGATTCCACTTTAAAATACCTCACTACTTTCAGGATTCTACTGTGGACTCCATCGCTTAATTCGCTCTTCAACGAATGCCCTCGACGAAAATATATCATTTTGATCCCTTATTGTCACACAATCTACCATACCAATAATTTGTGTACTGTAGAAGAAAACCGTCACCAAATAGAAATACTCTCTCTTGGAAAACAATACTAATTGAGAGGCTAACTAATTATTAAGTATCCCACGCCTACTACCGCGAACACAAAAGTTTGTGAATTTCAGGATATTGTCTCTGTCACTCGAACGAAGGTGTCATTAGAGTTACAGAGAAAAATCCCCGAAATATACGAATTTCGATGTTTTCGCGGCAGGGGGCGCTGCTAAGCCGCGTTTCCACTTATAGTGTCCTGAGCGAGCATTCGTTCGTTCTTGGGCAGATGAAAACAGAATTTCACATAGCAAAATGTCCGTTCGTCAGCTCACGAACAAGTGAATGCTCGCTCAGAACACTAAGTGGAAACGTAGCTTAACAGTGACAGACGCAGATGCCACTGTTCGAACCAGGCTCCTTCACAGGTCAGTGACCTCTTAATCTGCCATACAGCACTGGTGCGGTCTATCTAGTTGATCTCCACAGAAGCGCCGCGGGCGACGAGATAATTGATGCGATCCCAATAACAAACGCCTGAGTCCTGACCCCTTCCTCGGGGATTAACAAATAATGCCATTTATACTTCGATTGAAAACACTCTGCGACCATATATAACATGGACGTCTAACGTCAGCTCAAAACTGCCCCCAAACACAATTGTTCGATTGTGCCAAGATGGGCAGGACATCACGCTTTTCTTAAGCACGACGCATACTTCGGCGCAACATCTTTGACAAATGTTTATAGAATATGGCCAATCAAAACTTTGATGGACCAATCACAACTATTTTTAAATGGCGGTAAAGTTTTTATAGGTTGACATGGAAATTCAATACCGTGATGCATTGAAGAGGGGGTGACACTTGTGAACTAAAATTCAGGACCGTTTTTGAAAGGCAATTTAGTATGCCGTGTGGCTTCCATGTTTTATTTGTTCGTAGAAAACACTATAGTACAGACGAGTGCAAAAATATACATCGAAAGAATCCTCTCATAAATATGTTACGACGTTCTTATTAAGGTGCATTTAGACCAAACGAGCATTCGCTATTCTATACCTTACTCTACGAAATTCGTTTGTTAAAAATGTGATTCATCGAAATTCGTTGATTTCGTAGAGTGGGAGATCGAATAAGCGAATGTTCGTTTGGTCTAAATGCACCTTAATAAGAACGTCGTAAGGTCGTAACATATTTATGAGAGGATTCTTTCGATACATATTTTTACACTTGAGTGTACTGTAGTGTTTTCAATGCACCTTTACACAGAATTAAAGTGCAAGTGGGACATATTTATTGAGCATTATTATAAACACCTTATTTTGCCTTTGACTGTACTTAATGCATATATTATGTTGCCTAACAGAATTTTTAATTGAACATATTGTGAAAACACAAATCAAATTATTTATTAACTAAATATTTTGATTTGTACTTTTAATTTTTCTCCAGTAGTCACACTACTTAATACTATATAAATTATAAATATTAGATGTCATATACCGGTGGCACACTGTTTCATAGACAGAAGTTTTATAGAATTTCGTTTCACAGAAATTTGTTCATATATTATTTGGATCATATACTTTCTGTTCCAATATTATTGTTTCATAGACTATTCAATTGCTTAAAACATATTTCACAGACATTCAGTTCCATGTATATTGCTATCTAACTTATTTATTTTACAAAGTAACCAAACACTAGAATTACATTTCATGTATTTTTGTTTTGTAGGCACTGATTTCATAGATTGTTGTTTTATAGTTACTAGTTTATATAATATTCAGTTCCACTATTTACTTTATTGCATAATGATATTCTTACCTAATGAGTCATATTACATGTATTTTTGTTCAGTGGACACTGATTCGCCCTCCCTCTAAAAAACCAAAACTGCTACCAGAAAAAGTAGGTAGGTTGTAGGCAAAGTAGGTTAGGTTAGGTTAGTTAGCTTTTCAATCCGTTCTAGCCTCGAAACCTAACCAATCCAAGTAATAAATCAGGGTAAAACCGACTTGGATTGGTTAGGTTTCGAGTGTAGTTTCCCGGATACATAAAATACCTACTTACTTTTAATTAATTGTTTACGTATCGTCATCCTTGGGAAACCAAAAAAGGGGGGACGGGGGGGCTCGGGGGGCGAAGCCCCCCGAAATTAAAAAACATTAAATTTGTACCTCCCCTTCTCTAACCTGGATAGGTTCGTTAGGTACCTTTCATCCCTTAGAGCAGAAATAGAAGCCCCGCGCAGCGGGGCTTCGTCGACCGGTTACCAAGTCTATATCGCTTACTAAAATTCTTTGGAAAAAGGTATTTCTTTTGCATTTGTATAATGGTATGTACTTAATGATAATTCTGTAGTTTAATTACGACTGAATAAAAAATATTAAGTTTGATACAATGACAATCAACATTCTATGAATAGTCAGTTTTTGAAATAACTGTTATAGACACTAAATACTATACGGATTAATAATATTTGATTGAATACGCTACGAAATGAAATTCTAAGAACTACATATCTGAACAATAAAAAATATACAAAACCAGATTATACAATGTAAGAGCTCTGAAAAATGATCATTCTATGAAATGAAAATACGAGAAACATTTTCTATGAACCAATATTCTACGAAAATGTTGTCTATGAAACAACGTACAACCGTCATATACCAAAGAAAAACGACCAAGATCACCTATGTCCGAGGTGGGGATCGAACCCACGTACTCTGCTTTCGCGGCTGATGCCTGTACCCCTCGGCCACTCGGTCTTAACCGAAGACATATAATATTTAGAATGACATCTAATATTTAGAATTTTTAATAATTAGTTTATCAAGTTAGCTTTGATACATTCCCTACCAGCGGACCTTTGGGTCAAACAGAAACTTGTATGTACGGTATTTACGGTACTTGTAAGTACGTATTCGGTTTCTCTCGATTACAGCAAAGATAATGTTTCTATTTTCAGATTTTAAAATTTAAATTCAACGCTCGAAACCGGTTTTTTTGGAGAACCTCGAAATAGCCTAATATTTTAAATGTTTTATATTCTTTATGTCGTACTCAAAATGTTATGAAATTACCAACGTCGTTTTTTTAAATTACTCCATTAACAAAGAATTGATATACCGAAGACATGATTTATCACGTTGATATTACTGTCTAATAAATGATGTTTACTTTGTCTCTTTCGAAATTTTTTTCTGTTTTCTGTTCGCTTTCATAGCATGACATTGATAATGTTATTCCTTCTAATTATTATTTTGACATTAATTTTACAAATACATGTATGCTTACTATTATTATTATTTTTTTCCTACATTTTGACATTTTTTATTTTTATTTTTATTATCAATCTCATGAAATGAATTCTAAATATTGTACGCCATACAATGGCTGATTGTGACGATCTTATAATAAATATGTTACCTTTGTAATTACTCACTTTCATGCAATAAATTATTTTGTATTTGTATTTGTATTTGAAGAACAAAAAAGAACGAAATTCGAACCGTTCTTTGGTATGGAGTAAAAATCGTTATCCAAGCCCTGTTTAAATTGGATAGCTATTTTATCTGCAAATATAAAACTTCGAACGTTATAGGACTTATAAGGCCTACTGACTGATCTTTAAATATTTATTTATTTTCTTCCACATTATATTGATAAAAATATTTATAAAACAACAATGACTGAGGAACAGATATTTTTGTATTGATAAAATGCATAATGAGCAGCCCTGGCTGGGGTTTGAACCTTTGACCTACAGCTTTGCAGGCAGGGTCACCGCCGACGGAGCCGACTGAACTACGGAGGCCGCGACAACAGAACACTAAATAGGTTTGTATCTACCAAGTTTTTATCCATACAGAAGTATATTATAAGGAGTAGAGAGTAGAGAACGTTTCCATAAAAATATGTAAAATAATGTTATAAAGAATAATGTATTTCATGATTGCGCAAATAAGGCGTAAAATATATTGTGATGCTTGTGCATCATGAAAACGCTGACATTAACTCTTAGGGGCAAATCTAATTATTTTTATAATATTCTGATATGTTTGAGTCTCACGTTAGTTATAATTCTAAAACTGAACCTTAGCTTTTCGCACTGCATATTTCGTCTCTAATAACGCCATCTACACGCGATACGGTCATGTTGGTTTAGCGGCGACAAGTATGTTTTGTGAGATTGAGGGTGTCCGTAAAAAGAGAACCGACCGTCATAAAAAATAAAACGGCAGGAGAAATGAAAGCTCCGTAGTTATGTGCCGTAAAATGATTATCTGGACATAGTGAAATGTGATTTGTGGTAAATTTCATTGTTCGGTCATTGAGTGCCATAATCAGGACGTTATTTAGTGAGATTACGGCGAGTGTATTTACAAGACACGGGGTAAGTGTACCGACGGATTGTATGGATCATTGTTTTGTTTGAAGTGTTCCTTGAATGCTTACCGCACAATGTTTTGTCTCCAGCTTTTGGGAACGCCCTTGCCGTGGGGGCATTAAGAAATTAATCCATTTTGAGGACATTGGTGGAAGGTTCCTTGCCGAGCGTATACGCATATTTCGCCGCAGTTATTATAGCCTGTATGGTTAAGCGGCTTGAGTAGTGGACTAAGGATCGAGGGATACCCGGTTCGAGCCTGGCCGAAGACAAAATCTTTTTTGTTTTTTTTGTTTTGCTTTTTAATTTAGTTTTTTGTTTGTTTCTTTAATTTAGGTTTATTTTGTTTCCCTGAAACTTAAAAAAACATTTTCTGTTTTGTTTTCCTAACTTTTTATCTTATTTTATTTTTACTTTTTTTCTTTTGCAACTGAAAACTACATTATAGTGCATAGGGTCATAAACTTTCACCTTTTACGGACAACGCCTTCTGTCATTACCATCTATAGCCGTATTCTCTTCCCGTAATTGTGACACTATCATATAATTAGTTTTTTTTAATAAATTATACTTTGTCTTGTACCATTTGTTTTGATCCAAGAACCTCTAGGAAACGAACCCATGACATTGGCGCCCGACGGGTATTGCTTGGATTAAGACAATGGTTATAGCCACCATTAGATAAGCTGGTATTTATCTAGAGTATTAAGTTTTCTTTGCAATTGTGATTTATTTATTTGTTAAAAAATAAGGAAATATTTACACACAAAAATGGATGTAAACGCATTATATAAAGATGAGTTAGAATTTGAGTTGGCGTGCCGGGGTGTAACAGATTGTAAAACTGTGGCGACTATGCGCAAGTTTTTACGTGTAATGCTTAGACAGGAGGCGTCTGGGGAATCTTCCATTGCTGTTAAAGTTCCCGTGACATGCCTTGAGGACCCGAATAAGGAAATAACCACTTGCACGGAAAAATTGTCTTCCCTCGCAAAACTTATTTCAGAGATATCGCACAGTCCGGACAGTACACTTATCAGGCGAATACACTCCCGTTTGATTCATCTGAACAACCGCGCAAGCTTAGTTGTCCCTATGGATCGCGCTGACGTTGACAAACATTTAGCGTTACGTGAAGGCACTTGCGTCCTTAGGGTCGTTAGAGGTAGTTAGTAGTGGTGATGAGGCTCACATCTCAGATCAGGATAAGGACAACTTACATAAATCACTTGGTGAGGAGGCAGTGAAAATTCTTGAACAATTGGGTGTAAATCAGGAGAGCTCCAGCGATAACGTCCCGAAGACAGAGGACGGGCATCAGCTCCCTGTTGAAAAGGTCAAGGCGGCAAACTTGCCACGGGTCTCAACATCTATACCAAAAAGTCACGCTACGTTCAAGACTGACAGCAGGCACATAGAGGTACAGTCACAAGGACACACTGCTGCTCTGAGCGATCCCACCTGCTCTCACGGGTTACAAAGGACATCGACATTAGACAATGAGTTTCATAGGAGGAAATTAGTTCCTATTAAGGACTGGGGCATTAAGTTTAGCGGAAAAGGCGCCATAAGTATAAATGCATTCCTGGAGAGAGTGGCGGAACTTAAGGAAGCTCGGAATGCTGATGATGAAGATTTATTCCGTTACGCTGTGGATCTGTTTGAAGAAGAGGCTCTTATTTGGTTCAGGGCAAACAGGTCTACAGTTTCTTGTTGGTCAGAGTTGGTAGAATTGCTTATAGACACGTTTCAGATGCCGAACTACCAAGATGAGCTATTAGAAGAGATCAGGAGGAGGACTCAGAGCAAGCAAGAAAAGGTTGTAATATATGTGTCAATAATGCAGAACATGTTCAACCGACTGCCCATTCCCCTTACAGAACTTCAAAAGCTAGTCATTTTGAGAAAGAACTTGCAGCCATACTTTCAAAAGGAGATATGCCGGGACACCTTTTCTTCAGTAGCGGAACTGACATCCGTACTGAGGCTCATTGAAAGGACAAAGATAAGTTGTGAAAGTTTCAAGGAGCCGACACAAGACGCACAGCCCCTGGAACAAGATTTGGCCTATCGAGGTTCTCGGCAAGATGTGCTAGGAGTTCGAAAGGACATAGCTGTTTTGGACAAGGTAGAAAGTAAACCTTCTCTGTCAAAATGTTGGAATTGTAGAAGCCCGGGTCACAGATTCAGGGACTGTAATTTGCCAAGGCAGAGACTATTTTGTTACAAGTGTGGGCGTTTCGGTAACACTGTACAGCAATGCTCGTGCGGAAACACACGGGCGGGAAACGAGCAGCCGGAGTCGATGGCTGCCAATCAGACTCCAAAAAATTAGGTCATTCAGTGCCTGATGACTGGCAGCAATGGCTGTACACTGTATCATGTTTCTTTCAAACGGGAGAAATCTGTAGTATACAGCGAAATGATGAAGAAGACCGTCTCTATGCGGAATTTAGGATTTTGGATCAGTCATTTGTGGGTCTTTTGGATTGTGGCGCTATGGTATCGGTGATATCCCCAAGCTTCAGTACAGAGCTGGTCCGTCTCGGTGTCACTGGGCAGAAAGTACAGAATCATCAAATATCAACAGCGGATAATACGAAACATCTAATTGACACTGTGTTCTATTTACCCATTCAATTTAATGGTGACTATAAGGTAGTGCCGTTCTATTTATGGGAACGGTCGAAACATGATATTGTGTTAGGTATGAGTTTTTGGAAAGCCTTCAATTTGACGGTACAGACTGGGAAAACTATCAGCGATATTTCAGAAATTAGTGTAAGATATCCGGTAATATCTCGTGAAGAACTTACTGAAAGCCAAAAACTTCGTTTGAATGAGCTTGTGGAAGAGATGGGCACCGAGTTAGCTAAAGGACTGGGAAGAACTTCGCTGATTGAACATCGGATAGACACGGGAGATAGTTTACCCACAAGCCAACGCCAGTATCCTTTTGCTCCACCCATAATGAGGGACCTAGAGAAAGAAATTCAGGAAATGCTGGACAATGATGTTATTGAGCCCTCATTCAGTTCTTGGCGTTCCCCAGTATTGTTGGTCAAAAAAGCATCCGGTGAGAATCGCCTGTGTCTCGATAGCCGTCAGTTAAACAAGGTAACTGTAAAAGACTCTTACCCCCTACCTAGAGTGACAACCATTCTGGATAGTTTAAAAAATGCACAGTTTTTATCAACGATCGACCTTCGATCGGCGTTCTGGCAGATTCCTCTTGAGGATACAAGTAAGGAAAAGACAGCGTTTGGTCTCGCAGGAAAGGGCCTGTATCAATTCAAGGTCATGCCGTTTGGGCTTAGCAACGCATCTCAGACACAACAACGGTTGATGGATCGTTTGTTTCCTCCAGAATTCGACGGTAAAGTGTTCACCTATTTAGATGACATAGTAATATGCAACAGTGACTTTGAGGACCATTTGTCGTCATTACGGTTGGTCAAGGAAAAATTGAAGGAGGCGGGCCTCACTATTAATCTCAACAAATGTGAGTTTGCGAGATCCTCGCTAAAATACCTTGGGTATATTGTTGACAAGGAAGGGCTACGAACGGACCCGGAGAAAGTCGTAGCCATTGTGGATTATCCCAGACCGGCTACCTTCACTGAGTTAAAGCGCTTTATTGGCTTAGCTAGCTGGTATCGGCGCTTCGTCCCAAACTTTGCCATGGTAGCCGCGCCACTCCACGACCTGACAAAGGGTGGGAAGAAAGGCAAGCGGGTTTTGTGGAATGAAGATGCCCAGCAGGCGTTTCTTAATCTAAAGACGGCTCTCACTTCAGCTCCAGTGCTAAGGGTACCAGACTTTGCGAAACCGTTCGCGATTCAGTGTGACGCATCTAATAGGGGTACAGGTGGAGTTTTAATTCAAATTATAGACGACGTGGAAGCGCCTATAGCATATACCAGCAAGAAACTTTCGGAAAGGGAGTGCAAATATTCAGCTTCTGAACGTGAACTGTTGAGCGTGCTACACGCAGTTGAGCAATTTCGGCCCTACATAGAAGGGAGTCACTTTAAGATTATAACTGACCATAGTGCACTCCAATGGCTGCACCGTAACAAAGATCCTCATGGTCGCTTGGCGAGATGGGCGATGCGACTACAGCAGTTTGATTACGAAATTGTACACCGCAAAGGAAAGTATAACACTGTTCCTGATGCCTTATCTGGAGCTATTGTTGCAGATGTAGATGTCCTAGATATATCCCCGGAAGATAAGGATGAATGGTACAAGGCGGAAGAGGCTAAGGTGCTTGGCGGAACAAACAAACCAGATTGGGAAATCAGCCAAGGATGCTTATGGAAATACCTAAAACTGAAACAATTCCCAGATGAGTGTTACGATTGGAAGCAAGTTGTACCAGAGAGTCGGCGAATGCATGTTTTAAGAGAGTGCCATGATAGCCCAACGGCAGGACATCTAGGGGTCAAAAAATCGATAAATCGGATACGGCAACATTATTTTTGGCCTACTTTGATCAAAGATGTAAAAGACTATGTTAGGAAATGCGATATATGTGCCAGATATAAATATTCCCAAGAGAAACCATCGGGTCTAATGGGAAAGCAACGGAAGGTATCGCAGCCTTTCCAAATGATCTCTATGGATCTAATGGGACCTTTTCCTAGGTCCAAACGTGGAAACACTATGTTGCTGGTAGTCACGTGCTGGTTCAGCAAGTTTTGCCTTTTGTTTCCAATCAGAAATGGAAAGTCTTCAATTATATCACGACTGCTGGAAGAACAAGTATTTTTGATGTATGGAGCACCAAGTGTGATAGTCTGCGATAATGGTAAGCAATTTATTTCTAAAGAATTCAAGGACTTAGTGTCTAGTTATGGGGCAAAATTGTGGTATACTCCATCTTACCATCCGCAGGCCAACCCCACCGAGCGGGTGAACAGGGTCATTGGCGCAGCTATTGCGTGCTACGTCAAAGATGATCACAGGGAATGGGACAAATATATTCCTCATATCGGCCACGCAATAAGAACTTCAGTGCACGAAGTTTCGGAAAAAACACCAGCGTACTTATTCTTCGGTCGAGAGGCTGCAGTACACGGAGCAAAACCTTATAGCTTTGGATTGGATGAACCGGTTGTTTTCGACAAAGAGAGATTTGAGAAAAATTTGGAACTTCGTAGTAAGATATACAACGAGGTTTGCGAAAAGATGAAGCAGGCATATGAAACAAATGCGAAACGTTATAATCTACGGCGGCGCGTTTGTGAGTACAGAGAGGGTGACCGTGTTTGGAGGCGAACAAAGAATCTGTCTTGTGCTAGTAAACAGTTTATGAGCAAACTAGCGCCAAAATATGATGAAGCGATAGTTACGAAGAAAATCTCAGAGGACGTTTACAAGCTTCGGAGCCTCAGGGGTAAAGATTTAGGAACCTGGCACTCTAGTGACATGAAGCGTTGTTTTTGAATCCAGTTGGATTCTAGAGAGGAGGGGGGATAATGTGATGCTTGTGCATCATGAAAACGCTGACATTAACTCTTAGGGGCAAATCTAATTATTTTTATAATATTCTGATATGTTTGAGTCTCACGTTAGTTATAATTCTAAAACTGAACCTTAGCTTTTCGCACTGCATATTTCGTCTCTAATAACGCCATCTACACGCGATACGGTCATGTTGGTTTAGCGGCGACAAGTATGTTTTGTGAGATTGAGGGTGTCCGTAAAAAGAGAACCGACCGTCATAAAAAATAAAACGGCAGGAGAAATGAAAGCTCCGTAGTTATGTGCCGTAAAATGATTATCTGGACATAGTGAAATGTGATTTGTGGTAAATTTCATTGTTCGGTCATTGAGTGCCATAATCAGGACGTTATTTAGTGAGATTACGGCGAGTGTATTTACAAGACACGGGGTAAGTGTACCGACGTATTGTATGGATCATTGTTTTGTTTGAAGTGTTCCTTGAATGCTTACCGCATAATGTTTTGTCTCCAGCTTTTGGGAACGCCCTTGCCGTGGGGGCATTAAGAAATTAATCCATTTTGAGGACATTGGTGGAAGGTTCCTTGCCGAGCGTATACGCATATTTCGCCGCAGTTATTATAGCCTGTATGGTTAAGCGGCTTGAGTAGTGGACTAAGGATCGAGGGATACCCGGTTCGAGCCTGGCCGAAGACAAAATCTTTTTTGTTTTTTTTGTTTTGCTTTTTAATTTAGTTTTTTGTTTGTTTCTTTAATTTAGGTTTATTTTGTTTCCCTGAAACTTAAAAAAACATTTTCTGTTTTGTTTTCCTAACTTTTTATCTTATTTTATTTTTACTTTTTTTCTTTTGCAACTGAAAACTACATTATAGTGCATAGGGTCATAAACTTTCACCTTTTACGGACAACGCCTTCTGTCATTACCATCTATAGCCGTATTCTCTTCCCGTAATTGTGACACTATCATATAATTAGTTTTTTTTAATAAATTATACTTTGTCTTGTACCATTTGTTTTGATCCAAGAACCTCTAGGAAACGAACCCATGACAATATCTTGAAAGGTATGTATATACAACGGTTTTTCTTATCTGTGGTTGTCGATGGAGATAGTTGTGTTATTGAAGCGCTTCCGTATTTTAACAAAAAATCGTGGAAAAAGTGATCAGTGGTGCAGAAAAACACTGTGAACTTAGTGCCCATACAACAAGTGGTGAAAAGTGATAAAAAATACCTCGTAAAATATGAAATTCGCGAATATAATCGCAAAGTAAAAATCAACTGACTGTTTTGAGGTTATAAAATCAACGATAGTTCATACAGTGCTACCAACTTTAAAACTTGTCAAGTGTGTCCGGCTATTAGTAAATTGGCCCATTCACTCAAATTGACATTCCGTTTTTACGCTTTGCTCCCCCACCGCAATTCATTATGGCCGACGGACTGTCAGTGTCACTGTCACCCGAGATGTCATTGTTGCTTACAAAAATGCAGGAAGGATTCGACAAACAGACTATAATACTGCAAGAAACAATTACAAAAGACATTATGAAGAAAATCAACGAAAAATTAGACCCACTTTTCGAAGAAAATAAGCAACTTAAGGTGGAAATTGAGACTTTAAATAAGAAAATAAACTACTTAGAAATTAACTCAAAGAAGAACAACGTACTAATACATGGAGTTGAAGAAAGTGAAAAAAATATGGAAGAGCTCACGAAGAGAACAATAGAAGTGTTAGACGATATTGGGGTTAAAATCGACTTCGGTCAGATAAACAAGATAAGTAGAATTGGCAAAAAAATTTAACGTAGGAAAAATAAGACCCATCTTGTTGATTACCACAACATTCCAGAAAAAAATTGAAATTTTAAAAAATAAGAAAAAAATGTGTGGAAATATGTATGTAACAGATGATCAGACTAAGCAGGGTATGGAAGAAAGAAAGAAACTATTGGCAGATCTCAAGAAAGAAAGAGATAACGGAAACTTTGCATATATCCGTAACAACAAAGTGGTAGTAAAAGGCAAGAAAAGAGAGCATGACAAACGTAAGAGATCAGAGTCCGGATCACCAAAAGACAACAATGGGAGTGAGAGTGTTACCTTTACCCCAAAGATTCAAAAAGCTAATGCCTTCGACATAATGAGGGCTGGGTCATACTCAATGTCAGAGAAAAACACCTACAGGTCATAACAACTAACAGACATCGGCAACAACATCAGACAACCAAGCAAACTAACTAAACAACAACCTAAAAACATTCCCAACCCGGGTGGTCTCCGTGGGGATTGCGACCAACACCCTCTAAAGTCAAGTACAAAATTGAAGGTTAAAAACAAAGAAAAATATCTATACATATCAACACTAAACACAAGAACGCTAAGATCACATGAATCACTACTAGAATTGGAACAAGCACTGTCAAAAATAAAATGGGATATACTTGGACTGAGTGAAGTAAGACGCCAAGGCGAAAAGATTGAGGAACGAAACAACTACATATTTTACCATTTTGGAGTAACTGCCGGCATGTATGGAGTTGGGTTTTTAGTTAAAAAATATTTAAAAAATGCAATAGAAGAATTTATCAGCATTTCAGAAAGAATAGTGATGCTTAACATAAGACTTCCTGGACAGACCCAAAGTACATCCATTATTCAAATGTATGCCCCAACCGAGATAGCAACAGCAGATATAAAAGACTTATTCTATCAAAATCTACAATGTGCCATAGAAAAATCACACAAAAATATTTTATTTATTTTTATTTATTTATTTTATTTATTTAATATAATATTTATACAGTATTACAGTAGCAAGACCAATACACTGTTAAACGATACAATAACACAATAAGTACTTATGTAAAACTAAAACTTAAAACACTTTGAAAACACTAGACTCCCTTTTATCCATCACCTCACAAAATCTCAGGCACTCCATACACACATCCGTCCATCGCCACGTAAGAAGGTCACACTCGGGTGCTGACACCAGGAGCGCATTCAGCAGGGCTAAGGCACGAGGAATCGGCGAGTTTCTATAGGCCACCGTGCGTGCCATTGGCACCGCTAGTAGAGGCCGCACTCGCGGTCTGAGGGTTATTTTTTTTAGGTCCGGTACAAAAAATCTAACTAGCTTCTGTACTAGTTCCGGGCAGTCAGATTCACCACGGAGGACCCTACATGCAAACATTAGCAAGCATGTGTTGCGTCTCACCTCCAAGGAATTGAACCCAAGAGTCCCAAGAATGAACTTAGTAGGATACAAGAACGGATAGTATCCATTCAGTTTCTTATACAACATTCTTAGGAAAGTTTTCTGGACCTTTTCCAAGAGTAAAATGTAGGTGGATTCATGGGGGTTCCAGACAAGCGCGGAATACTCATCCCCCATGCATGGTGATACTTGGTGATATTTTCGCGAGTATGAAATAGAAACGCAAGCAAGGGAAAGGGTTCTGTAGTTGAACCACGAGCGAAGCGAAAGGTTTTAAAATAGAATCCTGAGCGTAGCGAGTGTTTTAACATACGAGAAGTAAAATGCATTTACACCCGTGTGTAACACAAAACTTTTCTCCTCACTATAGCGAGAAAACTCAAAAAAGTAGTAATTATTTGGTCACATTAGTAATTATCATCAGGTTAGTGATACTAATTTTCGAAATATATCATGTATTTTAATGCAAGATTTTTCTGCAGTAAACTTAGCCCCCCCTCCCTCTATACAGTATGGCGTGATTAATGGACAAGCTCATAGTATCGTTTTCCAAGAGAGAGAGTATTTTTATTTGGCGACGGTTTTCTTTTACTACACAAATTGTTGATATTGGTAAATAGTAGATTGTGTGACAAGGGATCAAAATGATATATTTTCGTCGTGGGCGTTAATGCTTGAATCTCTCATTACGCTCAGGATTTAAAATACCTCACTACTTTCAAGATTCTACTGTGTACTCCATCGCTTCATTCGCTCTTCAACGAACGCCCTCGACAAAAATATATCATTTTCATCCCTTGTCACACAATCTACTATTTACCGATATCAATAATTGTGTAGTAAAAGAAAGCCGTTACCAAATAGAAATACTCTCTCTTGGAAAACAATACTAATTGAGAGGCTAACTAATTATTAAGTATCCCACGCCTACTACCGCGAACACAGAAGTTTGTGAATTTCAGGATATTATCTCTGTCACTCGAACGAAGGTGTCATTAGAGTTACAGAGAAAAATCCCCGAAATATACGAATTTCGATGTTTTCGCGGCAGGGGGCGCTGCTAAGCCGCGTTTCCACTTATAGTGTCCCGAGCGAGCATTCGTTCGTAATTGGGCAGATGAAAACAGAATTTCACATAGCAAAATGTCCGTTCGTCAGCTCACTAAGTGGAAACGTAGCTTAACAGTGACAGACGCAGTTGCCACTGTTGGAACCAGGCTCCTTCACAGGTCAGTGACCCCTTAATCTGCCATACAGCGTGCTATCTAGTTGATCTCCGCAGAAGCCGCGGGCGACGAGATAATTGATGCGATCCCAATAACAAACGCCTGAGTCCTGACCCCTTCCTCGGGGATTAACAAATAATGCCATTTATACTTCGATTGAAAACAAATCCTCTCATAATCATAAATATGTTACGACGTTCTTATAAGGGTGCATTCAGACCAAACGAGCATTCGCTATTCTATATCCCACTCTACGATATCAACGACTCACGTTTTGTGTAATTATCCAATTTCGTAGAAGTCTGAGTAGGGGGTTAGAATAGCGAATGCTCAAACGAGCATTCGCTATTCTAACCCCCTACTCAGACCAAACGGTCTGAATGCACCCTTACAAAGAATAAAAGTACACTGGGGCGTATTTTCGAGCATTTTTATAAACAACTTATTTTGCCTTTGACTGTACTTAATGCATATATTATGTTGCCTAATAGAGTTTTTAATTATTAGTTTATCAAGTTAGCTTTGAGACATTCCCGGTTGTTTCCCATTCGGTTTCCCTCGATTACGGAAAATATGTGTTTCTATTTTCAGATTTTAAAATTTAAATTGAATAGCTATTTTATCTACAAATATAAAACTTCGAACATTATAGGACTTATAAAGAGGCCTACTAATCTTTAATAACTATTTATTTATCTTCTCCCACAGTGTATTGATAAAAATACTTATAAAACAACAATGACTGAGGAACAGATATTTTTGTATTGATAAAATGCATAATGAGCAGCCCTGGCTGGGGTTTGAACCTTTGACCTACAGCTTTGCAGGCAGGGTCACCGCCGACGGAGCCGACTGAGCTACGGAGGCCGTAACAACACAACACTAAATAGGTTTGTATCTAGGTACCAAGTTTTTATCCAATACAGAAGTAGGTATATTATGAGGAGTAGATAGTATAATATCCATAAAAAGTGGTAAAAAAGTGCATTCCCATTAGCAATGCATAACTTGCAGAATATTCTCAAAAATGCGGGAATATCCTCGGAAATTTCCAAGAATTTTTATGAGAATTTAAGAGTAAGTTCTCAATGAGAACGTTTCCATGAGAACTTGTAAAATAGTGTTATAAAGAATAATGTATTTCATAACTAATTGAGTAAATAAGGCGTAAAATATACCTTGAAAGGTATGTATATACAACGGTTTTGGCATGATTAGCTGGCTTGTAAAAATTAGATTGCCGAGAATATTCTCTATAGAAGTTTCGAAACTTCTGAAACTTCTCGGTACCTACATTGCTAATCCCAATTGCCTGTGAGGTTTTAAGACTCAACACTTCTGGAAAAAGGTTTTTGGAAGTTCAGAAGCGCCGATAAAATTTTAAAATAATTTATCATTGGCTTATACAATACTTAGGTACTTATAAGTTATAAAATTAAAAATGTCATCCATCCCAAAAACTTCAACCTAATTAATATTTTATGCATTTAAAAATGTAAATATGTCAGTCTAGCTGGCGGCTGTATCAACATCAGAAATTACTTCATACAAATTCGTAATTAATATGAGAGAGTTTCGTAAACATTACACCTTAAAGTTGGGGTAAATATCTGTGGGGGTTAAAGGGGGGGGGGGGGGGAGGACCCGTAGGCACGAGTGGGCACGGGGCGGTCAGGGTTAAAGGGAAAAACTCTACTAGTGTTCTGTAATCTGCAATTCCAAGATTTTGGAGATTCCGGTCTTTAAATAGGTATTTAGTTGTCATAATAATAGCCCACCTAAGGAAGAACAAAAGTTGCCTATCGGGAGAAATAACTCGTGTATAAGCGAATTTTAGCATAGTTGTAGGGAATGGTGTTTTAAACCACGTACTAAAAGTACTGGTGGATAGGGGTGGAGCTAACGGGGGGAGGGGGGTGTAAAGGTCCTTATTTTTAATTTTTCGTAAATAACTCGTAAACCGTGGCTTGTAGCAAAATACGTTCTAGTACATAAGTAATCTACATAAAATTCTCTACAAAAAAGATATACGCATGTTTCCTCTGGGATCAATGTGTCATGAGATAAGAAAGCAAGAATATGGACACTAAAGAAATAAACACATTTGTTTAAGTAGGTATGGCACATACAGAATGCTCGCGAGCATTCCAAAAGATTTTAATGCTCGATTCCTGAACATATTTAGAGTCTTTAATGTGATACAAAATTTCCTGGATTCGGCTTGGTTTCAGAGATAATCAACCTTTTTTTCGAAATAAGTTTTTCGACGTAACTCGTCATAAAACTTCTTTTTAATTACAATTCTACCACAACGTGTTTTAATATTACCACACCTTTTGCCTGGCAATCAAAAAATGGGAATAAAATTGACGAAATAACCTGTGCTTAAAAAAATTATTAAAATAAATAATTTTAACAAATTTTTGTTGTGATAAAAAGTACTGGAAATGTTAAAAAGTATGCAAAAAGTCTAAAAAAAAGAGAAAAAAAAATTTTTTTTTGGTGGTATTTGACATTAGGTCTCATAATCATTTTTGTTTATTTTGATATCTAGAATGCATACTTAAAATCGTTTGGAATGCTCGCGCCCGGGCGCGCCCTGTATACTTATTTGTAAAAATAAAATTCCCAATTATCTTCTAAACCTAAAATATTCTCATAATCATCGTCAAAAGATTTTAACTATGCATTCTAGACATCAAAACAAACAAAAATTATTATGAGATCTAATGTCAAATACCACCAAATAAATTTTTTTTTTCTCTTTTTTTTAGACTTTTTGCATACTTTTAACATTTCCAGTACTTTTTATCATAACAACAATTTGTTAAAATTATTTATTTTAATATTTTTTTAGGGACAGGTTATTGCGTCAAGTTTATTCCCATTTTTTAATTGCCAGGCAAAAAGTGTGGTAATATTAAAACACATTGTGGTAGCATTGTAATCAAAAAGAAGTTTTATGACGAGTTACGTCGAAAAACTTATTTCGAAAAAAAGGTTGATTATCTCTGAAACCAAGCCGAATCCATGGAATTTTATATAACATTAAAGACTCTAAATATGGTCAGGAATTGAGCATTAAAATCTTTTGGAATTGTCGCGAGCATTCTGTATGTGCCATACCTACTTAAACAACTGTGTTTATTTCTTTAGTGTCCGTCTTCTTGCTTTCTTATCTCATGACACATTGATCCCAGAGGAAACATACTTAGATCTTTTTTGTAGAGAATTTTATGTAGATTACTTATGTACT
>JALPQI010005166.1:0-56150 GCA_025490895.1 Thaumatotibia leucotreta | reverse complement strand
CCCCTCAGTCGCTCGCCAGCTCGCGTCGCGGGCGGACCTATGTCTCTCGCTGATTACCCCCGTTCGTAGTATAAGACGAACATATTTTTAATTTTTAAAATAAACTGGTTTCCGTGTTCGCGTACCTCGTTCCAGCTCCTGCTAACTGGATCTCCTGTTTATACACTCCCATTGTTTTTCTTTAGTGCAAAATGTGATGTTATGTGTGTTCAACGAGCGTACCGTCCTGTGTAACGTTGGCCCAAAGTGAACTCAATGGATGTAATGTGCTTTTGAATTGGAAACGTTAATCTTTTTGATCCTTCGCAGCCGGATTTTTCTCTGAGGTTTGTTGAATAATATTTTTCATAGAACGATACGAAGTTTATTTTACTTGTGATACGAAATGTTTGCGAGCGTCGAGTACGGGAGAGTCAGTCAAGGTCACGATAGTGAAGCAAATCCGCGACTAAAATACGAATTTTGAAATTAGAATTTACGCTCTAAGCAAGAATCTAATAAAACTGATGAAACTGATGAATCCGCAGAGCGATACTAATTTGTACGAGTGCTTAACGCAAATGAGATCAAGTGTGTAGAGGCTGAAACTATGATTCAACGTAATCGCTTCGTGGTAATCAGCGTGCAGGTAGATAATAGAAATGATGAATCAAACAAACATTGATATAAGCTGGCGAATCATGTATAAATTTGTTTCATTTGTGTATACATCAAATAAGCAGAGAAATCATGAATAGAAAATAAAAGAAGGGCAGTCCGTAAAATAAAAATGAATGAGGATAGAAATACTCGAAAAAAAACATTGATAAAAAAAAGTTTAAAAAGATTCACCGTGAACAATCAAGCAGAATCTCAATCGGAATCACGGTTTGATCCACTTTCCTATCCGAAGGGCAATTGGCTCGCAAATCCCATCGAAACAGTCAATAAACAGTTGGAATATAAAATAAATACAGATATACTGCCAAGTCCTTCCGTTACTTGATTATTTTGGCTCAAATCCAAACATTTGCGGCAGACCACAGCATCCTTCCATCTTCATTCGACCATTCCTAGCAATATTCCCTAGTATTTATTACGTTTAAGGGTTTCATCGCATTAGATTAACGAGACAGTAAAAGTGCTGAACTAAGTCCCATAAAGATATGGATAAAGTATTCGTCACAGGCAATTTGCTCATCGATATTATGGAAGCAGTAAATTTCTAAAATTTTATTTATTGCCTGTAGAATTTTCATAACACCACCATCTCTATCCGCAAATATATTTTACGAGGAAAATGATTCCTGTTTAGGTAGTAAAACGTTTATAGCCCTCATCGTGTATTTGAGTCTTATATTCTTATACAGGCGCCCATTCACTTATTAGCGTTATTTTATTATCAAATTTCGTTTTTTCGCCTTGTAAAGTTTCTTTGAGTTTGGTCACAAGGTTTCTAGTTTCTCATTAGCATCAATTACCTACTTAAGCGGAGAATTTCTAAGGTGCCGCGAGGTTATCAGTATTTGTAAACAGTTATTGTAAAACACTGCGACTTGAGAGATTGTCCCGATAGAGGTGGCTTGTGCTCCGGTTTGTTTTATCAGCCCCATTCAGATATCTGGGTCAATATGAAACTCGAACAGAATCAGTCGATTAATTAAAGAAATACGATTCATTCAAAGATACTCAAGGCTTCAGTGCTGTTCTTGAAAACCTATTCAAACGGCTTAATTACGATTAGGTTTATTGTTTGTTCCTGTTCAATCTGCTTAGCCGTTTTGTATTTAACACTTCTGTTTACTTTGTTCGGGAACCAAATGAAACCCATTTCAAGTTTCGAGCGCATGGAATTCCTGAATATTTTTCCTTTGAAAGACGCAAGATTTAATCAAGTTTATGTTTTGTACTTATCGTGACAATACTCTTCTCGATATCGACTACCTCGAATCTATCGATAAAGTCCACAATAGACTTTGTCCCGCAAAGGGTTTGTTATTTTAAAGTTTTGCGACAAACCCCTGGCAAGATTAATAAGTTTGAAAATACGATAGCGATGCTTTTTCTCTTAGTCTGTAAGGAATTCTGCCTCGAAGTAGTGAATTTAAAATTAAACCAGTTTCAGGATAAAAACGTTTGAGAAGTTCATTATAATGAGTTCATCAAATAACGATAAAAGCATAAGCATAGCTATTTTTATTCTTTTAATTTGTGTTCGACACTACTGTCGTTTTAATTCCAGACAATATTTATGCATCATAGACAGTTGCACAGCCGGTTTGCATGAACTTTGTTAATGAAATCATTAACGTAAGAAAAACACCAGATTCCATAAAATAAAATCAAATTTAAATTCAAACAATAGAAGGAAATATAGTTTGACATTACTTTCGATTACAAAACCGCTCATACTTTTAATACAATGAACGGTAATAGTACATCTAAATAGTGCTTAAGTGTCAATAAATGATACTTCGAAGGCAATAAACAAGCTATAAACTTCTCCAAATAGAATTACATCAAACTTAATTCAGCGGATCTAGGCTAGGATCCCCCGAATCCAATTAGAGAGATATCCATCTTAGGCATCCAGTTCCAACAGCAATTTATCTAAGACCAACTGCTGTATGTGTAATTTACGTGCCCGTCGTAGTACCTGCAGTTTAAAATATCCCGCCTAAACAACAATTATTACGTTTTCTACTTAGGAAGATTTATCTTTCGGACGCAGGGGATCGCTTTAATGCAAAATATATTCCTCTTTCAGCAGAATGTGTTAATTTCTAAAAAGTATTACACTCGGCTCCGAATATTCCATTACTTTCTGCAGCGTTCCTGAAACCTCATTAAATTCTGCTTTCTAAGATGCTGTATAAAGATTAACTTTGATATTTACTTGCGCAGCGATATTATAAAAATGCTCGGAAATCTTAACACCCGCTTAATTTATAAGAAATGTCTTGGGGATTAATTCCCCGAGAGTATTATTCGGGATACAAATTATGTTTATAGCAGAGCCTTTTCACAGCGCAGCAGGTCGTGACATATGACCCAGTGACGGAGATTTACCTTTAAATATTCCGGCGAAGCAAAACATTACGCTTCGCTTGGTGGAATCACTTGAGCTTCTGTTACGAAAACCATTCATAAACATGTTCTTTTCAATTCTACATCTTACCTAGATTAATCCAAAGCTAAATGCTTCTGAAACCCGAATTATACCTATAACCTCATGTCAAAAGTACTCAAGATATTACAAACCATCGAAGCAAAACTGCATAACTGTGAGTTTTGAAATAAGAATTCCAAACGAAATATTAATAACCGTTGCTTTTAAGAGGCAGTAGGTTAAGCTTGAGTTTCTCTGAAGGTTTCTGTGGCGCGCTCGCTAAAATATGCAAGGCGGGTTGCAGTTGGAAAACGTACACTTAATTATTTGTTTGTATGCCGTACCCAATTATCCGAGACGATGTTATTTTAAGATAGCTTGCTTGAAAGTTGCATTATGAAATAGGCGCGTGACAACTGACGCATTGAAGAGGTTAGTGTGTTTATTCAAAACGTGATTTGACGATGCGTCAACAGAGAAGACACTTGAACAGCACAGTGAAATCATTTAATGCAACCGGATGGGGGATTAAATTTCGAATAGCAGAGATTGCGATCGGAAATTGAGAAACTTTAAAGCTATTGAGATTTGGATATTAGCATAAAATCTTACTCTTTATAGTTTCATCAAGAGAAGCTTATTGATTGTTGGTAATATCCCCTTTATTTCGATGTCGATGAAAGACTTAGGACTAACAAAGCAATTTTGTATTTAAAAAGCCTTCACTCGATTTTAGATTAGTGGAATTGATTGATAACTATCATAAATTCTTGGCTCATTTACCTTAAAAAACGTGTGAAACTCCACTGGATTTCTCTTATAGCTTTTTAAATTGTAAATAACATGATAATCGTAATTCCGTCGGATTATTCACATCATGTTTACGCTGTGTGAACTTGACACCGCAGTAAAACATTACGATTGCGCGTTGAGCAATATCGGAGCCGACGTATGAATAAACTATGATAATTCCCGCCGCTATTGATTTAATCGAATATTAATGATGTTTCTTTTGTATCCATACAAACATCTACCAATTACACAGATAATGACTTTCGTATTACAGGTAATTTTTCCAGCGGGCGTAAAGGGCGGTGGAAAATAATTTCTTAATTTCCTAACAGCACCATAAAACAAGTCGTAATATTAAAATCTCCGGTCCCCGTTTCGGTGTTTACTTATTTAGCCCGTTTTTTAATGTTTTCGTTAATGGGTTTTAACTTAAACGGGTTTTTTACGGCGGTTTTTATCGATATTTTGACTTGTAGCATTCTGGCAGCAGGTGCGGTTACCCGTGATACTGGTACTTAAAACACATGAAAAAAAAACTGGGGAAAAAGTAATAATCGACTTTCGCTTTCGTTTTTTTAGTAACACGTGCTACCATGTACCATGTAAACATTTTAGTTTAATAAACTTACCATATGCCACGCTTCATTTGTATGATGAACCAGACGAAAAACCGAATCTAATAGGCCGTGACTAAATGGTCAACGAAATATTAAACGAACACGTTATGGAGTATGTAATACACGAGTTTAACGGTTCATTTGCTTCCAGGTTCCACGTAATGGCCGCCCGACATCTGTCAAGGCGATGTCAGTTCTAAATTTAAAACAAACATTTTATTTTTACGTTCATGAATTTGTCGGTTAGCCGAGGTCGGTTCTGTTTAAACTTTTAATTAAAATTTAAAAACAAATGTTAAACGAAGCCCTTTTTTGGCTTTTATAAAACGAAAGTTTATTTAATGTTGTAATAATAAAAGTGAAATGAAGATGTTTTGCTATTAAGGCCTCTGTTTGAGAATATTTTATTGTGTAACCCTTTGCGTCGTTTTGATAGTATCTTGAAACCTTCTGTGCGCGGTTAAGTCATCTCATCATTATATTGTTTTCTTGTTTAGTACCTAATAAAGTAAAATCTTGATTTTCTTAAGCAAACATTAAATTTACTCGTAATGTTTTTGGGAGTGTTAGAGATATTTTATTATGATGTCCATCAATTTGTAGCTGTCTAGACTGAATGCATAATTAAGACAATGCTAGTAATGAAAATAACAGTTTCTGCATACTTCAGTTCACATTAGTATGTCGACACTAAATTAGGTCCATAATGCTTGTAGCCTTCAAAGGCCTAAGAAGGCGTGCTTAGAATTTTATTACACTTCCTTTACATCTAGACTTCATAAAATGTATCTTAATTTCTTTGTAGCAAAGGTGTCAGTAGCTGCATTTGTTTCACTGGTTTTGTACAGACTTAACTAGCATTCGTTTGCTAATTCTTAGAACTAGGTGTCCCATACAAATGTTTGGTGGAATAATGTCACAAGTGACTTTATGACACTGCAGTCACTTGCGACTTTTTTCTATTGAAAGGCAAATCGTCAGGTGCAAGGTGTTAAGTGCAGACACACGTAACTGCGATTACTATTTAACTTGTACTTATATAACACTGCATAGATATATTTTTAAAAAGGATTTGTATGGTATTACAAGCTTTTCTATAAAGTGTGCATATGTAACAAAACAAGTGAGTATGAATATCAATAGACCGTAAACAATATTAATTTTATAGCCTTAATACGTAGAAAATACAAAAACTATATGATTCAATAATGTGTCAAGATCATAAAGACCCTGATATATCGTTAGCTGCATTAGGTACATTAGAAAATACTTTCCACTCCCTCATTAATCATCTATTATTTACTACAAAACTATTAACAGCCTAGACCAAACCAGTACCTAGCAAAGAAAGTACAATTTGTTCGGAAACTGAAGGCGTGTAAGATGTATCGACGTACTTTACTGCCACATGCCTTTTCACGCGGACACTAGACTAGCTAAGCGTAGGTTAGTAGGTCAAATCGCAAAAACCAATTAACATGCTGCTTTACAGCGCTTTACATTACTTTACATTACAAGACGGAGAACATTTCTAAAGCTATAAAGCCGTTTGACGGCGAAGTAGCTACCAAGTTGATTTCAAAACGTCGCATCTGCATATCGGTCAGTATTTCATTTGAGACTTTTTGATAGTAGGCCACTTGGTAATCTAAATACATAAAGTCATACGTGTATTACAGTGCTTTAAAACTTACGACCTTTTGATTTTGATTGTCAGATTAGCGTGTTGAGTAAGTTGGAGTAATTAGGTCGAAATAGTCATTTTATTGCCGATGTTGGAAATAGCTAGTTTCAAATCGGTATAAAGCAATTTCTTTGCAATTACTTTCCTTTTATTTTCGTAGTTATACTGTTCGTTCTGCGCTTTCTAGATTTCTTAGGATATAAAGGTTCAGTAAACTGACAAATGTTGTAATATTGTATTACTAAATAATAGTTCAACCGTAATTGTTTTAGCTACATATCCGACTACCTACATACTGCAAAAGTGATCCATTTAAACAACAAAAAGTTTATAGAAGCTTAATTTTTTTCAAATACATGACCTACTTATTATTTATTTGAAATCAGCGTGTTGTCAGTATTTTTATGAAAAATTATACCCGACTGCATTTTTTGACCCAGAGTGTATTTTGCATCACGAACACCGTTATACGACTATACATTGCTTATATATTCTGTGACATTGCTAGAGCCCTTTTTCTTTAAGTGTCTCACTTGAATGATAAAAAGCGGGATTTCCTTATTATGCCCAGCGTGCGGCTAATGTGTGACACATGTTTTAAATTACTCTTTCAAAGCACCTATGTATGTTTTATACCTATTTCAGTAGGTATGGGTATAAAACATACATTCAAGTTTGTATCGGATACATAAAAAAACGAATTTCCTTTCGCGAAAAAAAAATGTTTATTTATTATTCCAATCAATGTACGATACTGAATGCGCCCTGACACGGATCACCACTATTTTTGCCACACCCTGTATACAGGACGCCCCAAAACTATGACAGAAAGGTACCTTAAATATTGTAGACAATTGTAGTAGGTATGTTGCTCAAAAACTATGTTTTTTTTTAAGTTAGTTACTCTACATTCAAAGGTTTTCAAAAATTGCTTCGTCTCGAAATCGAACCGACAATGTGAAAAAAATTACCCCTATTCTTATGATGCCAATCGAAAACATAACTAAATAAGAAAGGAACAATGTCAAATGTCTGTTCAAATTGCAACAAAAATTATTTATTAAGACGAGGTAAGATTTTCTTGAAAATCAGATAATACAGCTTACTGACTTTTAAAAATACCAATGGCTATTGTGGGGGAAACTGGATTTATTCGTAAAGGGTGTAACAAAAAATAAAACCACATAAAACTATATAAATGTCTTATTAGAGCAAAATACCTTATATACAATATTTAAGGTCAATATATTTTTTTTAAACTACAAGAAAAGACCGAAGAGCTGGCGACTTCCTCGCACAACGCATCAATATTGCGATACAGCGAGGAAATGCCGCCAGCATCCTCGGTACAATGCCACAAGGTCCAATCTTAGATATAGGTTAGGTTAAATAGATTAGTTAGATTTAATCTATATTTAATGTAAATTACCTTCATGTCTAGTCCCGTAGAGGTACAGATTTTAAAAAGCGAAACTAGCAGCTAATCATCATTTCATCAAGCACGTCGCTGAGGTAAAGTACAAAAAAGTAATTAAGTCCCTGTTATGTAACAACGCCGAAAGTTACATAATTTGGGCGTTTTGATTTTTGAAATGGGCGTACGAAACGCTGTACCACTGCCCTTTGTATGACATTTCGTAACCGGTGACATTTCTTGTAGTATTATGAAATTGACAAATATTTAGTACCTACAGGTGAAGTTGAATAATCTCGTGCCATCGTATTTTCACAAAAACGTGAGAAGTCACGAGTATGATTCTTGCAAATTAGCTTCAGAGTAGTGTATTTTATTGTATATTAAGTTCCGCCCTAGTCACACGGTAAACTCAATTAATGGTTGTAATACTTGTAATAAGTTGTATAGGCATGATGACTGGCAAGTCAAATCAGCATCTTTTTTCGAACTGTTAAAACGAACACCACTATGGAATTCTATGTGAAATACTCAAAATAACGTCACTTTTGAGTATCTACTGCCAAATTACCCTACTCTTTTAAGTTCTTTACAATTTATTAAATAGAAGTTCTGTATTAAAATTACTGCAATCTACATCTTAGTAGTAATTTCTTCGTGTATAATGTCAAATAATTTATTTTAACTACAGTCATCATCCCTATTTGTGGTGTCGGTACTTACTGGACGACGATTTAATATAATAGATGTATAGATACGATATTATGCAATAATATAAATATTGGAACACAGAACAGGCATCATCATGATTAAAGAACTAATATGTCATGTAACGTCTTCAAAAGTTCACATACATTTTAAAACTACATACGTAACACCTTTAAAATTTCACATTCTTAAATCATTTTATACAGACTTTATAAATAACCCAACAAGCTGAAACGCCAAAATCCTACTTACTTACGCTTCTTTAGCATGAAACCTTGAGCACAAAACGTCATAACTACTTAACATTATAACACACATTACACTTCTTTTCAAATGAAATTATCTGAAGAGCATCAGTTTCAAAAAGATGTACCTACTTAAAGATTCTACATATTTTTCATCTCTTTCCAAAATGAGAATGTGAAGATAATATCAATTTTAAAATGACGTAACTAACCAAACTTATCATACGTATTACACCTCCGTTCAAATTAGAAATATCTATAAAGTATTAGTCTTAAATCGACGTAGCCTCCTAGGTTTTAAACTCTCTCAAAATTAGATTGTCGAGAAAGTATCAGTCTTAAAACGTCGTAACTGCTCAAAGTATTCATACATTATGCACGTATTTTCAAATGAGAATTCCATAAAGCATCAACTTTAAAAGGACGTAACCGCCTGAAGTTTTCACACGTTTTACACCTTTCCAAATGAGATAGTCAAGAAAGAATCAGCCTTAAAACGACGTAACCGCCATAAGTTTTCACACGTTTTACACCACTTTCCAAATGAGATACTCCAGAAAGAATCAGTCTTAAAACGACGTAACCGCCTTAAGTTTTCACACGTTTTATAACTCTTTCAAAATGAGGATATGAAGAAAGTATGTATATCAGCAATCAGCGAGAAGTTGCCACGCGTGTCACGTCTCATTGATAAGTGGTAGCTACGTGCATCGTTTGCATTCGGAGATTAGATTAGACACACGGGCCAAACGTGTGTCTTTAGATTTCATTGCCGATCTTGGAATCGTAACTCTTTACGATGTAAGGCAGCTTTGGATAGAAGTACTTGGAGAGAGCTGGATACATCATCAGCTATGTTACGTTTTGTCAGCCTCCGTAGCCTAGTCGGTAGTGACCCTGCCTACGAAGCTGGAGGTTCCGGGTTCGAATCCCTGCGAGGGCATTATTTGTGTATTTATTTATCACAAATATTTGTTCCTTGGTCATGGCTGTCTATGTATTTAAGTATTATCTATCTATTATATATATCGTCGCCTGGTACCCACATCACAAGCCTTAATTGAGCTTACCGTGGGAATAGGTGATTTGTGTAAGATGTCCCAGATATTTATTTATTTATTTATGTTAAAGAAACAGAAAATAAAGTCAATGAGTAATTAATCGCCTCGCGATCCAGCGGGGTAATGCTGCCAGCATCTTTGGTACCATGCCGCGGGGGCCATTTTTAGACTCGACCTGCGAGGCATAAGGTCGGTTCTGTGGGTATGAGATATATCTAAATTCGACCTTGTCTCAAAAGCATAAAGTTACACTTACAAGTCAGAGAAATTGCTAAATCCGACCTTATGCCTTTCATGTCGAGTAATAGATTTAGTTTAGTATATATTTATTTATAGTCTAGTTTTATAATATTACAAGTTTTAAATTTGTATATTTTTGTCGCTTATAAATTAATTTATACGATGAATCTTAAAAAAAGTAATTAATTACTTCTCCAATAGCTGAATTTATTAGACCTTGAATTTACCTTGACTATGGTATAAATTTCTTAGGTAATAATGCCGCTCTTGATAAGATGATGTCATGCTATCGACGCAATACTTGAACAAGTACATGCATATCAACATTTTAATGCCCACAATATTATTCTACAATATCTCTCGTATTACAAAGAAGTTATATAAGTTGGGACCCTTTAAACGAAGCGTGAAGACGCATCTAGCGGGCCAGCAAGGCGATGGCAACTGACAGGTTACTGTTGGTCTCCTGTTCGTTGCCGCTGCGGTTTGGGCTCTACTTTTCACTTACGATCAGGTGGAGTGGAGCCACTTTGTTGTGCCAACGTAAAAAAATTCAGTACACCTACCACTTATCATGAGCAGGTGGCGCGAGATCAACTTAAACTAGGTACGCGGTCAATCTCCGTAGCCTAGTTGGTAGTAACCCTGCCTACGAAGCTGGAGGTTCCGGATTCGAATCCCCGTTAAGTATAATTATGTATCTATCTATCATATATGTCGTGGCTTAGCCTACACTTTCATAAATTTATACCGCAGTAATAGAACTTAACGCGGATAGTTTATGAAAGTGTAGGACTGATAGGCAAGCGTCGAACGGCGCGTTTTTCTCTATATCTATCTATTGTATATACAGGGCGTCCCAAAGTTATGGGAGATGAAGGGGAAGTACCTTAAATATCGTATATAGGATATTTTGCTGAAAGAAGATATGGTCTTATATAAAAAAGATATGGTCTTTTTGAGGCGTGAAATTTTTTGCATACCGGTGTACGACACGTTCCAATTTGTAGTGGACCAATTAAGTGACAAAAGTTTCGAGTGGCACTGGGCCTTCATATTTGAAATGGACTATACATAGTAAGGTCACAGCTTAATCCATCATGTGTCAAATGACATTGTTAATATAATTCAACGAAAATTCTCCTAAGATTTTTCACAGTATTACAAATGTAAATTCTTCACAAAACCCCGTCAGACATTAATCAGAGGTGGTATAATTTTTTAATTTCATATTCCTTTAATTATCCCAACTTCACAACTTATGTAATGAATATTAATAGAACACGGTCCTTATGGAAATGTTGCTCCACTTCGAATATTTACTTTAACACCTTATATCTCTAGCTCCGCTTTGTTTGAAAATAAGCCTTAATTTTTCATGAGTAGAATTGCTTTCTCAAACAGTATTATGAGGTAAGATACGTCATGAAGAAAATTTGTACGCTTAAGGGGAAATGGGAGCTGTAAGAGTTCAGAAAAATAGGTATTTGAATTAACTATTGCTGTCGCGTTACACCATAGACTCCCTAGTGCTGCGATTCACCTAAGAAAGGGACGACTGTAAAACTGACTGTATATTGGCGAAAACGTAATCCCCGGGATGCTTAGCCAAGTTGCCAAACGCTAACGCTTAGTAGCGTATCGTAGTTTTCCCTCTCTGTCACTCTTTCACATTAGTGCGACAAAGACAGTTAGCTGCATTGCGCTTACGATTGACGATTATGCGTTAGCGATTGGCAACTTGTCTAAGCACCCAGGCCTGCTACCGCGAACACCGAAGTTCGTTAACTTTGAAGATTCGTCTCTGTTACTCTAATGACGCCTTCGTTAGAGTGACAGAGACGAATCTCCAAAAAAATCTCCGAAATTTGCGAACTTTGTAGTTCGCGGTAGCGACTGTTTCCTACTCCAAAAATATACCAGTAACAAATAATATTTCAAATATCTTTGATTTTAAAACACGTTTAAAATTTGGCTCTTTTTGTTAGAAATAATAATATCAAAAAAGGAAACTATACCTATGGCAAAAGTGAATTTCAATCCAAAAAAATTGCTAAAATGTCAATATCCAGAGATAAAATACGGGAAAAGGTCTGTAAGGAAAAAGGCAGCTCCCATTTCCCCTTAAGGCCATTTTCGGAGTTACGTAGTAAATAGGTTTGTGATTATTATACAAGGCAACTTATGAAAGATTCAGGAGTCCAACTGTTTCGGTTGGTCTCAGAAGTTTGTTGAGATGTTTCTTGTGCCGAGTATATATTAATTTTAATGTTATTTGGCCGAGATTTCTATGTTTCTATGATATTATATTTTCTATGTTGTTGTTATACCGTGTTTTTTTAATTCCGTTAAATTTAACAGGCTGCTTGGTACGTTAATTGGAGCTACCTGGTAGTTATTTGTCGTTATTAGTCGAAATCGAAAAAAAAATACAAAATAAGTAGCATTAGGATGTAAAGTAAAGGTTACAATACACTTGTTCAGTCATTTAACTTATTTTTTTAATAACTCAATAACAGTAAGTTAAGATACTAGTTTCTTAGAGAAATTGATTATTTTTAACACAGATGTCATATATACCATAGATCAAGCAAACGTATCTACTTAGCGTGTCAAATGAACTTAGTAAAATCCACTGAGTTGTCCGTCTTTAATCGCAGCTTGCAGCTTTCGGGCGTCAAATTTTGTAAGTTGAAGTGAACAAAAACATTAATAATGCCTCCTTAAGTAATATTAATTGCAACAACACAAAAAAATATGAATACTCAAAGGCCTGAGACATATTTAAAATCATAGGCAAGTACCTAACAACTTCAGTACAAAATCTGACACGCACGGCCGCCATACAAATGAATGAACTTGTTTCTTCTATCCAAATCTAATTCTATGATTTTTAACCTAAATAAGCTTCCCTTTAATTTAACGGAAATCAGTAAAAACACGGTGTATAAACATAGAAATCTTGGCATATGCCAAAGCGACTCTTTATCATTATTTTAACCTTCGCCTTCAAATCGAGCGGCCACGGTACTCAAAAATATCTCAACATGCACCTAAAGGTGGATTATGACCAAATAAGCTTTAGCTCATTCTATCCCCCACTCTACGAAATTCGTTCGTCAAACAAAACGTGGTTCATCGAAATTCGTTGATTTCGTAGAGTGGGGGATAGAATCTCCTTCCTTAGGAGATATAAAAGCGGCCAGGGTGCCTATAAACATCTGAGCAGCGGCTCTACCGAAAACTTCGAAGTTCGCAAATTTCGGGGATTCGTCTCTGTCACTCTAATGACGCCTTCTTTGGTGTGACAGAGACAAATCCCCGAAATTTGCGAACTTCGAAGTTCGAGGTAGGCCAACAGGCCTATTTTATTTTTTATTAGTTTTAACATTTTATACAATCTCTCTCATATTTTGTAATATTAATCACGTGTATTTTTTATTGTTCCTACAGTAAAAGCAATGATTAATCGTTATTTTCTCACAAACCATTTGATTAACCAAACAAATCAATAGTTTAACCTCTTAACCGTAATCCTATAGCTCGGCGGGATACGTCGTATGTTAACAGTCAATTAAACTTTGACTCCCTCGCACACCATCCATCTTACTCTAAACTGACCCCGGGGTTCCAGAAGATCTACCAAACCACGATGTGACTTCCTTGTCACACTTACGTACCAATTCACAAGTGCGAGAGAGGCAACACTTCGTGGTTCGGGGTAGGCCCTCAGGCTTCCAGGTACGACTACACAAAAAGACTTACCACTTTTGAACTCTATTGTTAGAGGGATAAGGATTAAATGCGGTAGGCCAATTTCCCAGTTGTTAAGAGGAAGACTGGATGACTGTATGTGGACTTTACGCGTTTGTAATAAGGTCCATGAATTGTCAGGTAATAGTGTGTTCGAAAAGGTTACAGCTTATGTAAGTACAGAGGAAATTCTTTGAAAAAATGTTGTAGGTACCTATATGGAATCGGTTCAATTGTTTCTACACAATGGACAGAAAATGAAGTATCGTGAGACATTTTTTATAAATATAATTAAACGGTACTAAATACACGTGAGTTTAACCGTTTAATTATGAATAATAAATGATTATGATTTATGAATAATAAATATAAATAAGGAATTTCGTACTTTTAGTGTTTTCAGGGAATGTGTGAATTTTATCATTGGCAACGCTCCTCATGTGCCATCATTACTGGAAATATCGTGGATTTATGATTAATATCAAAAGATTGCATGTTATTGCACTATTAAACTTTACTAAATCTACATTTTATCTTTTCAAAATTAGCATGAAAATACCTTGGGTAGCTATTAGACGTTTTCGTTAGATGACAACTAAAAACTCACTGTAAAAATTGTCACTACTTTTAGCAACCTCGAATGTTGCCTTTGATTTAGTGCTAAAATTTAGTTTTAGTAAATAAATGCTTTTTTTGGTTGTCAATCGACGTTTTGGAGAATGTCCATTCATAGGTTGGTCATTCGTAGCCTAGTGACCCTGCCTACGAAGCTGGAGGTTCCGGGTTCGAATCCCGGCGAGGGCATTATTTGTGTATTTATTTATCACAAATATATGTTCCTTGGTCATGGCTGTCTATGTATTTAAGTATCTACAGGGTGTAAGTCTAATACGGGCGAAGCTCTTAAGGGGTGTTAGTTTACGACATAATAAGTACATTCAAATAACTTTTACTTAAACTCAGAGCAACAAAATTTTCCATACAAAATAATTCGGCGCGCAATGTAAAGCAACATACGCGAGTTAAGCACTCGTTGACAGCTAATTTCAAAAGCAGATGACATAAATGACAAATCAACAATAACAAATGTTCGTACCTACATTGCTGCTCCGATAATCTTAAAAAAAATCTGTGGGGTCTAAATTAAGAGTAACTTTTAAAAAACCTTGTAATCCATGATTACACTAATGAATCCCATGCCTGGTTTAATTGATCGCCCGTATTAGATTTACACACTGTATAATTGTATATGTATCTATCTATTATATGCCTGGAACCCACATCACCAGCCTTAATTGAGCTTACAGTGGGACTAGGTCGATTTGTGTAAGATGTCCCAAGATATTATATTATATAGGTTCCTATTATCTATTTCAATTAGCTCTTAGATTTTTAGATCTATAGCCAGGTGAATAAACTTCCTAGTTCTCCAATTACGAACTCAAAATTATTTACAAAAGTTTATTATTTTATTACACTTACGTAATAATTAAAGCGCCTCGCTGAACACGAAAAACTGATACGTTATAAAACGCCCGGATGCACCATTAATTAGCATATTATTATTTTTTATACTTTTATCACTACCATTAGACGCCGTAATTATATCTCCCTGATCGTATTTGATTGCATTTATCACAACCCATTCGTTACGAAACTGATAACAAATACCAGACCAAGTGAGACCTCTGTACCTGTTAAAGCTATGCATATTGGGAGTTCAACTTATATTAGTTTTTCCCTTAGGCAATGGAATCTCCAGTGTTCTTTCCAGCTACCTCGTTCCTATCATTTTATAGTGAGGAGATACGAAAATGACGTTTGGTAATGCGTTCTCAGTTTGTTTCTCATTTGAATTCATAATAAAATGATAAAAGTTACACTTCAAAATTACTATGAGAAAGTTTATTAAAATAAGTTGTGAACCCCTGCTTTGAAGCTGCCAGTTTATTAGATCCAGAGATACATAACATTTTTAATTACAACTATCTTCTTGAGATACTGTCTGGCGTTGATAAAACGAACGCGCTCGCTGTAGTAACTGGTACATAACAAAAAATCCCATTACGTGTACTTTCGTATCGTTAAATCAAATAAGGAATACGCTCCGAATCCGTTACGATACATTCTTAATTCAAATTCTTCGAACAAAAGAGCTGCCATTCAAACGTGGCGCGACACGCCTCTTATATACAGTTGGGCTAGATCAAAACCTTGTACGTGTCTTTTATAAACAGAGATCGGACAAATGTGCGTCATTGTTCGCAATAATATGGACATGACTCCAAAGTTGATTGAATAATTAATCATTTAATCATTTTCAGAAAATTTCCTTTTAGACACCGTTAACTATGAAAATATTTGTGAATAGACCCCTCAAAGCTTCGAAATCATATTTCAAGAAATTATTCGTTTAATTATTTATTCCACCATTTTGGTGTCATATCCCTATTATTGCGAAGAATGACGCACATTTGTCCGATCCCTGTTTATAAACTTGCCATATAATAATGATTAAATGGGTATCTAAGAGACAATTAACTTGTTATCATTACCGTGTTGCTTGGGGTAATAAAACATTAAGATGAATTTAACGCTCTTGAGAAAGTTTTGCGAGTGTAATGCAAAATGTTACTGTAGATTGGATCTGATATTAGCAGAAAACGAACAGCTCATTTATATGGAAGTGATACCGTAATTCATTTAATTAATCATTAATTGATTTCCTTAGAAATTTCATTTGGTTTCCTGGAGAAACAGATTTGGTAAAATTTTAAAATTAATTTCAAAGATTTGGGAGTAACTTTCACATTATTCAAACTGATGACGCCAATCCAATCTGTGTATATAAAAAAAAATATGTTGCTATTTTTTTAGTTAAATACTTTGTACATTTTCGGATATTACGTCAATTTTATCTAATTTGGTTCCAGATTGTGATAAGTAATCTGCAAACACCGAAAGTGTTTCAGAAAGAGCAACTCTAAGCCATAAACTTATTTTATGGCAAAGACATTTTACAATATTTTTGTTGTATTAAGTATCACTTGATAAGGCTTCGTTTTAATTTAAGTCAATGTTCAACTAATCGGATAATTCGGATAGCAGTAATCGGCTTATAAGATTTGGCCTAAACAAACATACAATAGACTACCTGACTATGGAAGTTACTAGAACCGTGACCCTTACCTGTAATAACAAACTTGGTTTTAGTACTTAGCTATGCAAACTTGCTGATTTATCGCATTCCGTGCGAAAATTCATTTTCTTGCTGATTTAGGTTGCGCGATAACCACTTAAACAAAATAAGTAATTTTATTTGCGCTGCAAAATGGATTAAATTTCGTAATAAAATACTTTTACCGTTGATATAGTAAATGCTGCTGTTTTTGAAGAATCGGAAAAGTTTTAAATAAATTTCTTGTCTTTTTCTTGAGTTCGCTAGTTTACCACCTGTACTCGCAGTAGTTAGAATGGTTTATTGATATTCAGCGATTAAATAAACGTTACTTTTCAGAAATCAATTGAAAAAAGATAAAATATTTCATCTTCAAATGTTTATATAAAATATCATCCAAAAGACGCCCACTGCTGAACATAGGCCTCCCCAAAGATTGCCACAATGACCTGTCCTGTGTAAAATATCAACATTAGACTAATATACATTTTTGTGATAGTTAAAAGGTTTTTCCATCATTGACAACTTACATTTGTTAAAATTATTTTATTGCAACACATACTCGAAAAAAAATTGCTTCTATAGCCCGACTATCGTGATATCGGAGCAAAATAACAGCGAAAAAGCTATGCTGCCAAATATCATTTACCAAGTTCTGATCTAAACCAATGCTGTACAGATCCGTAAGTTGCGTTCATAATTATTGCCCCCTATAATGATGGGTTGCGTTGATGCGTTCAGTCTACCATCGCAGTGAAGCAATGACCAATATAATCCTGTGCCTAGTCGTAAACTAATAATACCTGATAAGGGATCAAGTTATGCTGGTTGGCCCAAGGCTATATGCTATTGATAAATGGAAGCGCATTGGAGCAAAGATAGGCTTAGTGGTTGCGGTCAGTTAATTGGTGTTATTTTTTATAATTTAATTGTCTTTTATGTGTATTTAATTGTACAACCGTAAAGGATAATTTTTATTTTCTAGAATAAAACTTTAGGTATGAATTATTGGCTAGCTTGAACGCAATACTGCCATTAAATATGTATATTTATTTTGTGTTGTAATTGTAATTTTGTATATTGTAATTCTGGGTAAGTAGCTGTAGGTATGAAATAATTATTTATACGTCAATAGCTTTAATATCTGTATCTGAATATGTGTGGACGATGATGATCAATTCCAATTTAGATATATTTTAAAATGTTATAATAGGTATAACTTCTATGGCTTTCATAAAATACTGATAAAAGGTTCTGCGGAACTAAATTTAACATACATTTGTAGGTTTATTTTAGCGTAGGCAGTGAGGCATTATGTATTTATATTTTCCGAATCCAACTTTACAGGAAATAGATTACACCACCCACACTATGATAGAATCGCAAATATTTATCCAGGATACTATTTTTGTGTCAAAAATACTACGTAGCATTTTAAGTAACACCACTAGAGTTTGATCGGAAAGTATAGACACATGCGATGTATGGGTTTGCCTTATTGCCGTCTGCCTTCACTTAGCGCACAGACTACAATCGCAAATCTAAGCTTTCGATAATTCATCTATAAAAGCCGTTTTATTTCACACCCTTTAATTCGAAATTGGAATCGCCCAACTACCGAGCGCAATCGAATATTTAATTAAATTCAAATTTAGAACACACTAAAATAAAAGAGCATCAATCCGCCGAGCAAACAACTGCTAATAGAAACCTAATCAAATGGTATTAAAATCTAATTTGGAATGTATTGAACTTGAACTTGATGCGGTTCGATTTTGAAAAGGTCGTCGAACGTTCGTA
The DNA here is from genome assembly GCA_025490895.1 of Thaumatotibia leucotreta. Taxonomy (NCBI): domain Eukaryota; kingdom Metazoa; phylum Arthropoda; class Insecta; order Lepidoptera; family Tortricidae; genus Thaumatotibia; species Thaumatotibia leucotreta. The sequence goes on along the minus strand of JALPQI010005166.1, from coordinate 37,570 downwards.
CATTCCTATCGCCTACCGAGCAGTTGTCTAAGTACGACCAGTTTAAGCAATGTCTCCAAATATGCAAGGATTATTATGGTTCTAAAAATTAATCTTAGACTAGTTTCATCGAGTGGCAGTTAGTAGTGTGCGTTGGTAATAGCGTCCCATACGTGACGTTCCGTGGAATTGGTTGGCCAAGTGTTTACGCTTCACGCAAACATCTTGAGCGTGATGAAATAATGAAGTTCAGTCAATAAGCGGCGCGTCAAAGAATTCGAATTTCGAACATTTCACTGGACTGTTTTGACTTGGGACCGTTAAGTTGGCAAGCTTTATTTGAATAGGGTTACTGCTTCGTTTGTTTCGACATAATATACTTTTTAACCGACTTCAAAAAGGAGGAGGTTTACAATTCGTCGAAATCTTTTTTTTTTTTTTATGTATGTTCCCCGATTACTCGAAGACGCGTGGACCGATTTGAAAAATTCTTTTTAAGAAATTATGGTTTGTTTTTATTTGAGCAGTCATTGTTGGTTTATTTTATTTGATACATCGGCGATCGATTAATGGATATTCTTTAACGTATTTTTTTTACGTTTCGGTTTAACGTTTTATTTCAATTACGCCAACTTTACATTAAAAAACAAAAAAACTAGCTCTACATTCTCCATAATAACGTTACACTTATGTTTGCGACACTATGTCAGCCTCCGTAGCTTAGTTGGTACCCTGCCTACGAACCTGGAGGTTCCGGGTTCGAATACTGGCGAGGGCATTATTTGCGTATTTATTTATCACAAATATTTGTTCCTTGGTCATGGTTGTCTATGTATTTAAGTATCTATATGTATATATCTATTATATATATCGTCGCCTGGTACCCACATCACAAGCCTTAATTGAGCTTACCGTGGGACTAGCTCGATTTGTGTAAGATGTCCCCAAGATATTTATTTATTTAATTATGTAGGTACCTATCAACTAACTTAATTTCATAAACTTAATAAAAATATTTTAGACAATTAGTTATACAATTAAAAGTGACTGAGGAGCTCATCGTTGTGGTCATTTAAATCTCTCAATTCTCATTACATTACCTATAGGTAGGTACTTTTTAGGGTTCCGTAGCCAAAATGGCAAAAACGGAACCCTTATAGATTCGTCATGTCCGTCTGTCCGTCTGTCCGTCTGTCCGTCTGTCACAGCCAATTTACTCGGAAACTATAAATGTGACAGTAACAAAATTTGGTAAGGGTATGTGTTGTATGAACCGCTACAGGATTATGATACTAAATTGTAAAAAAAACCATTGGGGTGGGGGCCCTCCATACATGTAACTGGGGGATAAAAAAAAAATTTTTGTTGTATATAAGCGTGTGGGGTATTAATAGAAAGGTCTTTGAAAATGATATGAAGGTTTATACATTTCATTTTTATTTAAGCAAATCATTTTCGAGATATCAGCTCTCAAAGTATGAAAAATGTGTCCCCCCCCCTTTATTTTTTAAACTACGCGAAATAAAATTCTAAAAAAAATATATGTTATGCACATTAATAAACTCTATCAACGATTTTTGGTTTGATTAAATTACTTCCTATAGTTTTTGAAGTAGGTTGATTTAACTGTATTTTTTAAATAATAAATTGATAATGGTACGGAACCCTTTGCGCGCGAGTCCGACTCGCACTTGGCCGGTTTTGTATTTTAAATGTGATTTTGCGAAAGCCACTCATTTATAAAATTACTGACATAAAAATTACTGCGCAACTATAATTAGCAATAACAATATTTCATTTTTTTCACCAGCCCTACCCAAGGGCTGCCAAAACGGATTTGTATTTTGATCAAAGCAAGAGTCAAGAATTATTATTAAAAATTAGGGTGAGCGAAGTGGACTGTGATAATTCGCTGTTTACAATAAAAAGGTCCTAAAAGCTGTGGCAATTTCGTTTATGATCGACTTTTTTTAATAACTAAAAATGTCATACGCGAAAAGCTGTATATTATAAGTATTATAACAGGCCGTGCATAATTTCGACGTGCCACTGTTGACTTGCTCCCCATTATTACTTTTTACGGTTTAACAAGCTCGTATTTTTACTTATCTCATTGTGTGAATTGTTATTGTAAAATTTGGCGGAGGGTGACAACCCTGGTGGCAAAAAATCGGAGGGTTGTCGCGAATTGTGGTTGTAACTGTGCCAATTTAGGTAGAGTTTTTTTTTCTTATGAAAAAGGGGTAAGTTTCTTTTGTATATTGCCTTGCTATGAATTGATATGCAATATCATTATGTGCACGTATTAATATCAAATTATTACACACTTTAAAAAAGAGTGTTTCATTCGTCGTGCCCGATATTTTAATAGCGTACCTATGAATATTTAAATTTTAGTATTTTTTGCTGGATACCCAAAGACTTTATAGATGTAATAATTTAAAATGATAATTAGACCAATCACAATCACAAATTCTACCCACGCATATATTCAATGTCAAAAGTTTTAATGCCCAATAAGTGACAAAAAATGTAATATGCTAACACTTCCTTATTGCCTTAATCAGGCCTTATAAGTAAGTATTTATTTTTTATACTTATGACTTTAACTACCTATAGGTACTTTTTTTTGCTACAAAAAAGGTAAATATTCCTTTGTGGTGTATTTTCATTGACAAACTATTGACAAACGCATTGCTATTTTTTATGGTAATTATGAAACCAACATAATACAAATGAATGTTTTATAACCTATTAATTGTATAATAAAAAAAATGCAATGTGATGTGCAATTAAAAAAACAAACCTATAAGCATCATCGAAAGAACAAACAATAGTTATCTGCTAAAATAAGAGACGTTTATTAACACGGGGCTTAGTAACTACAAATATAATTAACCGATTATTTGCGTGTTCCATTTTCAAAAACTTTTGTGAGTGCGAACAATTTTTTCATAACTCGCCAGGCGTGCCTTACGCCATAGAATATGATGACACTCGTCTCGTGTCATACGCCATTCACTAAAAACATAGAAGACACGCCTGGCGTATCATCCGCACTAAAACGGTAAAAGTAAGTATTTTCCACAATTTTCGGATCTACCTTTCCATGTTGCTGCCATCGTTGTCTTGATCGCATTGAAATGCGAAACTTTTTATTGTCATTTCCTTTGTAAAAGTTTTAAAGTAGTTTTTACGAGTTGGAGAAATTGGCGCGGCGTCAATCTAACTTGTGATGACCCTGGCTTATGAGACGTTTTTTAGACAGGGTTGCCAACTTCAAGTAATTAAGCTGTATAATATTTAAGATTACGCAGTTGACGTGCTTAATATAAAATATTTGCAACGAGATTATATATGTAATTGTGATATTCTTAAACTGTTTTTGGGAGTTTGACAATGTCAAAGATTAGATAGAATAATATATGATTAGTGCCACGTTTACATAGCCCTAACATATATGTATATGCACTTAATTTCAAAAACTTAATAACAATATTTTAGAAAATTACTTATACAATTAAAAGTGACTGAGGAGTTCATTGTCGTGGTGATTTGAATGGGTATGGTGGGTACTCTAAATATGACCATATATGTTAAAATGTACCCGGTAATTGAATTTTTAAGTTTCATTCAGTATTTTCAAGTTAGTCATTCAAAAATGAGTGCAAATTGTATCATTCGCGATGACTCAGCTCAAATGACTATACCATGACTTGGCAGAAAATTACAACCATTACTGATTACCGGATGAATTATTTACAGGAGTTTTTATTACTATTTAATAATATGGCATTTTAACCCTTAATTTGGCAATGTTCGTCACAATGAACATAGTCTTCGACCCACTTTTTGTATTTTTTTTTAAAACAGATTTTTTTGCTCTGTACAATGGCGAGGAGGCTAGAACGCACGATTTTTTTTAAATTTGCCAAATTAAGGGTTAAGGAAGGATGATGGAAGTACACTTAGTAACAAGTATTTTTGAGTACGAGTGGAATGGATAGAAAGTTTAAAAAAAAAACATATTTATACAAAATATATATTTGTTCCTTAGTCATGGCTGTTTATTTATGTATATTAAGTATGTATATGAATCTACCTTATATATATATATATATATATATATATATATATATATATATATGTATATATATATATATATATCTTCACATGGTACCTACCCCACATCACAAGCTTTAATTGAGCTTACCGTGGGACTAGGTTGATGTGTGTAAGATGTCCCAATATATTAATTTAATTTAATTTATTTAAATCCGCGTTAATATGCCACGCCATGGCAGCTCATGGTAGACACACTAGAAGTTGTCTAAGACTAAGGATGATTAAGTTCTACGTGTGTCTTAGATTTTACTCAGTCTTTAGAAAAAAACAAAAGATACAGCCACGTCTATAAATATGTTCTTATTTCTTATGCCCAAAGCACAAGGTTAAAAATCGTCTACATGTTTTTGAATCCGACCACAGGTAACAAAGAATCCCACGACCAACTCAAATACCTATGGGCTGGTTGCCAACGCCTAATGACTATGACTAAGTTGTTTGCAATATGTGCACGATTCGCTCTCAACGTAAATAGACGTGTTTCTATTGAATTACCTACGCAAGGGCAGCTTTTTATGGATTAGTACCGCCATTTTCTGTAGAAATTGATTGTATTTTACTTCTATCTATGCGAACGCGTCGGGCTTTGACCGAGGGTGCTCCGGACGAGGACCCTCTTAATGGGTCGAAACATGTCGAGCAATCATCGACATGTTTCGACATTAGTGTATTTTATGAAATAAATTGTTTGCTTTTTTTAATCATCTACTTAAATACGTGAGCAACCCGGTTCGATAAAATTTGAATATGTTTGAGTCTCACGTTAGTTATAATTCTAAAATTCTATCTATGCATCTCTCTCTGCCTACGTAAACGCAAACGAGATGATCTGAGGAACTACTATGAACCACGATGCCTGCCTCTTTGCCTCTCTGTCACACTAATGTATAAATTTGCAAGTGCAACAGAGAGACAACATATTCATGGTTCGCGATAGGCCTACTTCCGCGTCCTGAACTATATATATGGAGGTTAGAGTTATATTACAACTTTAAGGTGCATGCAGACCAAAAGAGCATTCGCTGTTGTTTCCCCTAATCTACGAAATCAATTATTACGTTTCGTGTAACGATCGAATTTCGTAGAGTAGGGGGATAGAACAGCGAATGCTCTTTTGGTCTGCATACTCTGCGTGCACCTTTAAAGATGTTGATTTGATTTTTTGCAAATATTAACTTCAGCAGACAATTGTCTAATAGTAACTCGAATGAAAAGCATGACGACTTAAAATTCCCGTTTCATCAATAGGTCCCAGAAAAATCGATTGAATTTGGCGCTCTGGTGAACGAATGTATGTACCTATAGTTGAGCTTTAGAATTTTATAATATATCCGTTTACCATTTTAAGCAACAATAATTGTAATTGGGTCAAAATTATTTTCGTTGTCTTGTTTCACACCACTCTGTCACGCTTCTAGTTGCTCGACTCAGTAGGTATATAAAAAAATCCGGTTATTGAGTACAGCGTACTCAACATTTCCTGTCGATAGCTCCAGTTGGCAGAGCTCGGATACACGTGGGCCGGATCTACTGATGAGGAGGGCTGGAGCGGCAGGAGGGCTTTTTCCGATTAATAGGCTGGTTCCATTTCTTCTTTTTATTGTTCCTCTTTTGGTGGAGGTCAGCTTGACACTGCTCCATAGAAAACGCGTCGCGTATATATACATCACTGGCTGTGATTTTCAGCCAATCATAAAAACATGTCGACCAATCAAAAGGCAGCGTATTTCTGTTTCATGAAATCTCAGTCTGTTCCGTTCACTAATGCTACTGGTCCGTAAATGCTGCGCGTTGATTGGTGGACTTCACATTGGTCGATTTATACTAGCCTACTTTCGCTAAGTTCTAAGTACATTTACCTAATTTTAATTAATCCATGCCGCAATGTTTACAATCATTGTTTGTAAATAAATACTACACGTGGTTATCCAACGTTTACAACAAAAACACACGCGGAGTTGTTTACATTCTAAACAATAGGCGCTCGGATATTCTATTGTTCTCGGTCTACCTGCAATGTTTTGGGTTAAAACCTTTATTTTAAACATTGCGTTGGGTTATTGACCCAGGGGTCTATTGTATTATTTGAATAGGTAACTGACCTATATTTAACGGGCTATACCGTTACATTTCTTACGTAAATTAAGTTCTAGCGAGGTATCGAATGGTTCATACATAGTACAAAATGCGACATTTTAAATCTTATACGCTAAGTTCAGGCGATTAATATCAGCCAATAGGCGACTTCTAAGGTTCGGCTCATACATTTGCGTTCATGAAATTGCTTATACATTACTGATCACTTATATCTAACTTAATTACGTGAGGATCATTTATTTACATGATTTATCTTATTTCTAGGCGTTCATCGGTCGTGACGTCGTGTCGCTAACATTAGTCCTCCTCCGTCGCAAGACGCCATGTTGCATGGGTAGGCGACACGATCACGGAGTCGTCGTTGATGCGGTCGTCGGGCTCTGGGGGGCAGCGCAGCTCTGCGTCTCGCCGGCTGGCACCACGACGGCTATTTTGCAGGTGGGGCGCCGCATTACGCCATGCAGGGTCTTGACGTCAGCGGAGCGTATTCTGCCGTCTGGTCCACGGTGTGTAGCCACGACGATCCCTTTCGGCCACGTATTGCGAGGGCCGTTAGGGTCCGCGATGATCACGATGTCTCCCGGCTGGATCTGACGCCCGCCGCTGGCTGAAGAACCGCGGGGTGCTAGTAACGGGTAGACTTCTTTAACCCATCGCGACCAGAAGTGATCGGCGAGGGCTTGGGCTGTTCTCCACTTCTTGTTGTCATCTTCTTCACAGGGTCCCAGTATAGGAAGATTGGCAGCTCGCAGTAACAAGAAGTGATTCGGTGTTAAAGTCTCAGGCGCGTTCGGGTCCACTGAGACATGTGTAAGTGGTCGTTGGTTCACTATATATTCTACTTCGGCCAATACGGTGTTAAATATCTCCTCTCGTGGCGCCTTGGTGTGTAGAGTGTACGCCATTGCTGATTTGATGGTGCGTACCATCCTCTCCCACGCTCCTCCGGCAGATGGGTTACCAGGCGGGATGAACTTCCATTCCATTCGTTGTTGTAGACCGTAGGCTCGAAGTATAGGTAGCCACTCCTTGTGGGCTTCTTGGAGTTCAATAGCCGACGCTCTGAAGTTCGTTGCGTTATCTGAATACATAACGCGAGGCCACCCACGTCGCGCCGCGAATCGGCGTAACGCGAGTAGCGCGCTGTCGGCGGAGAGGCTGTGCACGGATTCCAAGTGCACCGCTCGTGTTGTGAGACAGGTATAGAGAGCGATCCATCTCTTCTCTCTTCTGCGTCCGATGGTAACGTATACAGGGCCCGCATAGTCCACGGCTGCGCAGGTAAACGGTCGTTCGTATGCCGTTGTTCGTTCAGGTGGTAAATCTCCATGCGGCTGTACGCGTGGCGTCGCTCGGCGTAATATGCAGATCGCGCAAGTTCGGGCGATGGACTTTACGACGGGTCGCAGGTGCAGAATCCAGTATTTCTGTCTCAACTCGTTCACGATCGCTTCATTGTGTATATGCGCTGATTTCCTGTGTGTATGTGCGATCAGTAAGCGCGTATACACATCCCGTCCGTCAAGTATAACGGGGCTTGATGCAGTGTATTGAACTGGAGCGTTTCCTAGACGAGTCTTCATTTTCAACAAACCATCGCGGTCGATTTCAGGTGCTAATTGATATAACCTCGATCTTTTATCAATTTCTTCGCCGCGGCTGAGTGCTCGTAGTTCGTCAGGAAAGCTTCGACGTTGACTATTTTGTTGCCACATATGTTCCGCTCGATGTATGTGTGCAAGTTCTAATTTCTTCGTTCGGTCGCGACTTCGCAGCTTTTCTATGAATAGCAACACATAGGCTGTGCTATTAATGAGGCGTTCGTAACTGCTGAAGCGGTTGATGTCTGGTAATACTGATGCTGGGTCTCGTTCTGTTCGTGTAGCATGAGTCATAGCGGTCTTGATGTTCTTGCGTTCCGGTAGGTTCTCTCTTTCAGTAGCGGTGACGTCGTTCGGGTTCTGTGGCCAATCTCGTTCGGGTAACCGCAGAAATGCCGGTCCTTGGTACCACCGATCGTCGATGGTGATGCGCTGGCTCGGTTTACAGCGCGTTCCATCGTCCGCCACGTTGAAATTAGTCGGCAACCATCTCCACGATTGTCGGCTTGTAAGTTCGGCGATCTCGGCTATGCGGTGACTGACAAACGGTCGATATTGTCGTGCGTCATCCCGTAGCCATGACAACGTAGTTTTTGAATCCGTCCAGTATGTGATGTCATCTGCAGTGTAGCGCTGTTCTTTCAGGATAGTTTGAGCGAGGCGCGCGGCGATCAAAGCAGCGCTCAGCTCCATCCTCGGCACCGATAAAATCTTCTATGGTGCGACTCGCGTTCGACTTGCGGCTAAGCTGACGTGCACGTCGTTTCCGACTTCAGTGCGCCAGTAGGCCACGGCGCAGTAGGCTTCGGTACTTGCGTCGGAGAAAACATGCAGCGTTCGACGTGTCGGATCCCTCGGCGAGTCGTACTGACGAGGTATTCTTAGTTCGGCGATGTATTTCAGGGCTTTCAGCCACTGAAAAAATGCTTCGGTGTCCTCTTGTTCTAACTCTTGATCCCAGTGCGTGCCCTTCGCCCAGACACGCTGTAGCAAGATCTTAGCGCTGATCACATACTGCGCGATGAGTCCTAGCGGGTCGTAGACAGACATAACTGTAGATAGGACTTGTCTCTTCGTTGGCGCTCGATCGCAGTTCTTGATGTCTTCTGGCACGCGTAGTAGCTTCGTGTTAAAGCTAAGCGTGTCTGTGCTAGGGTCCCACACCATGCCTAGCACCTTCTGTGATTTTTCGCCTAGCATCGTCGTAGGTTCGCTTGATCGCAGTTCGTTCGGTAGTTCTTCGATCAATTGACGATTGTTGCTAGCGAAGCCTCGCAGGTTGAATCCTCCCTCGGCGTGTGACTCGCGTACTTGCTTGACAGTTCGATGCAAGTCCTCCTCGGTCTCATAGCTAGCCACGTAGTCGTCCATGTAGTGGTTGTTCTTAATATCATAGACTGCCTCGGGGTATCTCGTTCGGTTGTCTTCGGCGTTCTTGTTGCGTACAAGATGTGCTAAACATGGGCTGCTCACGCATCCGAACAGCACTCGTGTTAACTTGTAGATGTGCGGCGTGCGGTCTCGTTCGTTATTCCTCCATAGGAATAGCTGGCTGGCTTGATCTTCGTGCTTCAGATGTATTCGCATGAACATATCTTGAATGTCCGCTGTCACGGCGAATGGATTCTCTCTGAAGCGCAGCAATATTCCCAGCAGGCTCTGAAGAAGGTCTGGACCGCAGAGAATGAAGTCGTTGAGACAAAACCCTTGACATTTTGCCGCAGCATCGAAGACAGCACGCATTTTTTGCTTCTGTAGGTTAACTACAGGAAAATGCGGTAGATAAAAGGTAAGATCGCTGACCGGCGGCTCGTTCAAACGTACGGCGTAACCCTTTTCGATTAAAGCTCTTATTTGCTTGCAGTAATCTTCGGCGAACTTCGGGTCGCGTCTCATTCGCGATTCAAGGTTCAATAACCGCGAATGCGCCGTAGCGTAGCTGGCCGGTAGTTTGACGTCATCTGTAGCCCACAGCTGTCCAACTTCATAATGATCTTCATGTTTCACGACGCTCGAATTGAAAAGGTCGACAGCTCGTTGATCCGCGGGCTTGACGTTGTCTTTGCTCGAAACTCCCAAAGCTTCTATCGCCCAGTGTTTCTTTAATTGTTCATCGAGTTCATCTTGTTCAACGCGACAATGCAGTACAACTTGTTCGTTCGTTCTGATTATCTTCGGCCGAAATCCGAAGAAACACCATCCCAAGCGGCAGCGTATGGCGGCGGGATCGAGTTCGCCTGCCATCCTTATCTCGTGCGGTATGCATAGCTGCCAGTGGTCGCCTCCGATGAGCATTTGCGGTACTCCCGTAGTGTAGCATTCATCGGCGAGGTCCTTGAGATGTTCGTACTTGATCATATCGGCTTTGTTTATGATCTGGCTGCGTAGTCCGATTCCGCGTACTGTTCGCAGCGTGATGTCGTAGCCTGTCCCGCCTCGCGCTGACCGTATCTTCGCCTTAACGGTAGCTGTGTTCGTTCGGTGCGCGATATCGCCTATACCGCGCACGCATAGCGGTGAAACAGGGCCAGACAATCCGATCTGTTCGGCGATGTCCTCCTCGATAAGGCTCAGTGTCGAGGCGTCGTCCAACATCGCGAAGATGTGTGCTTCTCCGCCCGGGCCGCTCACGGTGACGGGCAGTACTTTAAGTAGCACATTAGCAGGTTCGATCCCCGAGGTAACGTATATGCGAGCGGTATCTGGTTCATCCTGCTCGTTCGGTTCACGTGTTATCTCGGCCTGCGTGGCGCGCGGCGCGCGCGTGGTGGGGGCGTGGCCTGTCCTCTCTCCTATCGAGTACACCGGCGCGGTCGTAGTGAGATGTACTGCGGCTTCAGTCTGTACTTCTTGCTTATCCGCGTGTAGCAAGCGATGGTGGGGATGCGGACAGCCTGGCACGTCACATCTCTTCGCTCGGCAGTACTGGCGCTGATGTTTGTCGTTGAGGCAGCGAAAACACACCCTGTTCAGTCGCGCCCAGTCCCATCTCGCTCCGACGGGTTGGGCAGCTAATTTGCGGCAATCTGTCGTTCCATGGGTTCCTCCGCAATATAAGCAGATTGCGCGCGGGTTCTTCGTGGTGGCGTTCGTGGTATATACCACTTTCGAGGACAACGGCTGCGACGAGCGCGACTGGGACAGAGCAGGGCGGGCAACCGGTCGGTTCGTGTTGCGCTCATACCGCGCCTGCGCTGACACGGAGTTCGATGTCGCGGGTAGCAGTCCGTCGCGATGTTAGAGGGGCTCTGGCGTGCGAGTATTTCATTTCCTGCTCGCTCTCGTACATCAGGAAGTCCGACAGCTGGATTATTTCAGCTTCGTCTGAGTAGCGGTGTGCGCGGGCGTAGTCACACCATCGGCTTCGTAGATGGGGGCTCAGGCGGTCGGTGATTTCCCTTATTAGCATGGGATTATCGGCGTAGTGACGGCGGTCGATGTCCATAACTGTAGATACTATGTTTGCGATCTTGATTGCGAAGTTATTTAGGTCATGCGCTGTCGGCCCGACGGTAGGCAGCCGACGCAGGTCTTCTAGTGCTTGGTCGAGTAGTACTTCGCTCCTTCCGTACTGTTTCTTCAATATGCGCATGATGAGGTCTGGACGAGTAGCTGTAGCCAGGACGTGCTGGACGCAAGCCTTGGCTTCTCCTTTCAGCGCCACTCGCAGTCTCGCCACGTTCTCGTACTCGGTGAACTTGTATCTTGTCGCTGTCTCGTTGTATGTGTTATAAAAACTGCGCCACTCGCTGACATTACCATAGAAAGCAGGTAATTCGTATATTTCTTTCGGTGCAGGTCTCGCAGCCCTCTGCATTTTTTCAAATATCTCGAACATACTGGCGGCGATGCTCTCCTGTGTCGAGATGTGCGTTCTTGGAGTTCTCGCATCCGGACTCGGCGAACGCGAGTACTGTTGCCTCCTTCTCGCGGAGGTCTTCGGTTCGGGGGTGAACGGCCTTTCACGTTCATAGGCTCGTTCGGGTTCAGGCGAGAGGGACCTTTTCCGTTCGCGGGTCCTCTCTAGTTCGGGGCTCGGCGATCGCTCAGCAGGCCTCCTCGTTCTCGGAGTCTCGAACATCGAGCGTGGTTCAAGGTTCGGTGCTCGACGTTTCGATGCCGGCTCGCGTGTCTCGTACGCCCAATCCTCAGGTTCATAATTCCTCGTAAGCGCCTCAGGTTCCGCGGCCTCGATCCCCAGCCGCAACGCTTCGAGTTTTTTGTTCAATGCTTCCGCTTCGCTTAGAAGTCTTCTTTGTTTTCCCCGTAATTGTTGCATAAGTTCAATGCTTTTGTTCCATGGTTCTATTGTTCGGCGTGGTGCGAAGGATACTTGTCGTGTCCGATCATCCTCGCGAAGTTCCCGTTCCGTATAAGTTCGTACGGAGTCGTCGTTCGGCGCGCTCGTTGGCGCTATAGCGCTTGCGGCACGTGTGTCCAGCGCCGCGGGCGCCGGGCGACTGACTGTGCGCGCATGTTCTAGCGCTCGCTCGAGTGCAAGCGTTCCCCCCGTCGGCCGGTTGCGATGTGGGCGGGGCTAATGGCTCGCTCCCCTCCATATGCCCACGTGCGTCGCCGGCCTCACTGCCGTCAGTACTGCACTCGTCCTCAGTGCGCGAGGCCCTGGCTCGTTTCATTTCGGCGGCCTCCGCTCCAGCCGCTAGAAAGCGTCTTCGTTCTTCATCGTCGTGAATCGACGACATTGATCTCGTCGTGATTCTTCTTCCCGTCATCGCTGCGGTGCTAAGGTTCCGGGTTCGTGCACGCAGTCGATGTCTCAGCTTCAGTCTGAGGGGTCCGGGAACACGATGCGGAGTTTCAGTAGATCGGTCGCTGCGTGTGTCCGCTGAGTCAACCATCCGTAGTTCGGTCCGAAGTAGTTGACGTTGCTCGCAGAGGTTCGGACTGGTTCGCTATCCGGCTCGAAGGACCAAAAATATTGAGTACAGCGTACTCAACATTTCCTGTCGATAGCTCCAGTTGGCAGAGCTCGGATACACGTGGGCCGGATCTACTGATGAGGAGGGCTGGAGCGGCAGGAGGGCTTTTTCCGATTAATAGGCAGGTTCCATTTCTTCTTTTTATTGTTCCTCTTTTGGTGGAGGTCAGCTTGACACTGCTCCATAGAAAACGCGTCGCGTATATATACATCACTGGCTGTGATTTTCAGCCAATCATAAAAACATGTCGACCAATCAAAAGGCAGCGTATTTCTGTTTCATGAAATCTCAGTCTGTTCCGTTCACTAATGCTACTGGTCCGTAAATGCTGCGCGTTGATTGGTGGACTTCACATTGGTCGATTTATACTAGCCTACTTTCGCTAAGTTCTAAGTACATTTACCTAATTTTAATTAATCCATGCCGCAATGTTTACAATCATTGTTTGTAAATAAATACTACACGTGGTTATCCAACGTTTACAACAAAAACACACGCGGAGTTGTTTACATTCTAAACAATAGGCGCTCGGATATTCTATTGTTCTCGGTCTACCTGCAATGTTTTGGGTTAAAACCTTTATTTTAAACATTGCGTTGGGTTATTGACCCAGGGGTCTATTGTATTATTTGAATAGGTAACTGACCTATATTTAACGGGCTATACCGTTACATTTCTTACGTAAATTAAGTTCTAGCGAGGTATCGAATGGTTCATACATAGTACAAAATGCGACATTTTAAATCTTATACGCTAAGTTCAGGCGATTAATATCAGCCAATAGGCGACTTCTAAGGTTCGGCTCATACATTTGCGTTCATGAAATTGCTTATACATTACTGATCACTTATATCTAACTTAATTACGTGAGGATCATTTATTTACATGATTTATCTTATTTCTAGGCGTTCATCGGTCGTGACGTCGTGTCGCTAACACCGGTGCACTTGTACTTCTTTTTCACGCTAGATTTTAATCCCTACATGAAAAATTGGGAAATATATATCATCTCATACAAAAATCACAACTGTGTCACGTTTTTTAGGGACACAAGACAACGAAAATAATTTTGACCCAATTGCTGTTTAAAATGGTAAACGGATATTTTATACTACTTTTTAGAAATAAATGATACGTGTCTTCTCAAACGATACGAGTAAAAGTGTCTTTCCACCACCTCGAAACAGCCAATTTTTCAAGACAAAAGACATACGATGCCCTTTGATCCAAACACATGCACCCAAAACACTTCAAACACATTAATAGTGCAAATATCGGCCCGTCCGCAGGGACAAAGGCCAATTACGCCGAACGCCGATCGGCGTCAAACGCGCCGGTCGGCGTCTATCAAATCGCTAAAAATGGCCCAGTGACCGGCGGCGAAAAGGGAAAATGGCTGCGATCTTTAGTTACGTGTTAGGGGTTTTATGTAGTTTATCGGCGTCGTTCGGTGACAGGAGAATTTATGGGTGTGCTTTTTTCAATATTTTGACCGCCCCGCAACGTACCTATAAGCCGGTAAATGTAGGTTTTGTAGGACTTGGGGGCAACTTATGTAAGTAATCGAAATTTCTCTTACCCACCATCCTCGAATATATGTCAGATAAATGTCAGCTGTCGTTTAGATAAGGATAACGATATTATTCATCTGACGGATATAGGTACATAATTATCCGGGGTTTGTAAAACAGGCCTATAATCTCATCTCATGGGTATTGTAAAAAGATCCTACCTATTGTGTAGGTTTTTTTATAATTCGAACAAAGTTAAGATGTGGATGTTTATAATAGAGAATAATATTTACGTGGATTATTTTGTAACTAGCTTTGCTCGGGTACAAAACGGATACCTACTAAAACCTCCTAAATCATTCTACCTATCTACCAAAATACAGCATCTAAATCTTCTATGAAGTTTTAATCCACGAGTAAGCATTCATGTTGACAGACAACGAGAACTGACTTATTTTTACAAGTATGCTCAAGTACCTATACTATGTAGATACTGATTAGATTAGTTACTAATGCATTTTTTGGCGTGTTCTAATTATCTTTTTCTGTTTCAGGTAAGTCGATGGCCAGCATAAAACAAAAACCAATACACTGCACTGCAACAGAAGAAAATTACTACCTATATAAAAAGTAAGTAATAAAAAAAACTAAAAATCATGTGAACTCAAGGTTTAAGGTTTTAAGTTGGTGATAAGACCGTTATTGTGTTCTGAAGGTACGCGATTATAAGATGAAGCATGTTTTTAGGTTCTTTTAGATTTCGTTTTCTACTAGCGCACGCAATAGTAGCAGCACTGGTATGTGTAAATTACAGTACAAAATACAAAAAATACAAAATCTTTATTTCAAAAAATACACATTGACAATGAACCAGATAATTATGTAGGTACTATGTAAGTTCATACATTAGATATATTTCGCTGATCCCTAAAAGCTGAGAACAAGGGTTCAAATCTCACCTACGATGTTGGTTAACTGTGTTTTTTTTTGACATCTAATATGTATAACTGTCTAAAGTTGGATTTAGACCAAACGAGCGAATGCTCGTTCTATGTACTCTACAAAATCGACGAATTTCGACGAACCACGTTATATGAAACGAACGAATTTCGTAGAGTGGAGGATAGAATGAGCAACCGCTCGTTTGGTCTACATCCACCTTAAGCGGTCGATAGATCCTAATACCCCAGGGAATTAGATAATTCAATTTACTAAAACTACCACATTAGTTCACTACACTTATAATCCACGCTTCATTTACTAAAATCAATACAGTACTCCAATCATACACTGTGATAACCCACCATTTGCCGATGAACGCCGACAATGTGCGTATCTCATTACTAATGATTGGCCGGGCCATCTGTCGATCGATCGAGAATAGGGGCGATGAGGCATGACATTTAGTATCACAGACGATTTGATTTGAACACGAAAAACCGGGCCGGGTGAATTTGGCCGATCCCGAAATTTTGTCAAAATTTATATTTTATTTTGTTTCGAAAGGAGTAACATATTTTCTATTAAAGTCGCTACTTTGTAACAATTAATGACAATTGTAGGACAGTTATTTAATAGAAAATGTAATCGTAAACTTAGCGTCATATTTGCACAATTATTAGGTACAATATTTATTTATAATTGTCAGTATCTTGATACTAACCATTCTTTGATAGAAGTTTGCTGATGGGCAGCGTCATCATAGTGGACACATTACTGTGATTGCCAATCCGCGTGTCCATAGTTAATAGGAGAGGCTTACGACGGCTGCGACCAGCAGTGGAAGTGGACTGAGATATAATAATAGATTGCTGTAATTTCTTAAGATATTTTAATATTTAATGTTGAAATATATTAATAAATTATATTTATGCTTGTCTCACGAAATGTGCACATTCAGTACAGGAACATAACTATGTTGATGGAGGTCGTATTGTTCGCAACAGACCGGGCACGATCGGCAACAATGGCGTATAAAAGTTATAAAGCTGCACTTTATATTATTGTAGCCTGGTTGTTTATGTGTTGCAGGAAACTGTTTATATGTTTGCTCTATTAACGATTCTTTATTTTATTTATGCTGTTTGTTTTGTAATTGCAGTTACAACTTTATTTTTATTTATTTATTTTACTTCTTCAAGTGTCTATGTCTAGGTATCACTTATAAATATGTATATACTATTTTATTTCTATTTTCAATGTGTAATAGAATATATTTTTCTTGATTACCAGTTATTTACAAAATAAATATACATATACAATAACTGTAAAACGCCAGACAACCGTGATAAGAACAAAAAGTCTCTTGTCCAGTTTTTTTTGCCGAATTGATTTTATTCTACATACAAATCAAAATATATTAAATAATTTAATTTTTATTTCTATAACAAGTTATATAACTTGAACATTTACGTTTTACGATCTTCTCACGAAGAGTCGAACATGAAACTGACAACGAATGGAATTAATTAAACGGACATTCGAAATTTCAAATCGCGCACTAAATATTCCCTCTAAAACAACTGCAACATTGCCTTTTCGGCCGTCGCTAACCGGCCGTTACCGGTCATAACCGGCCGAAAGCGGTTACAACCGGTTCACTACCGGTTTTGGGCCGTAAATCTATTCGCCAATATCGCCCGTCGCGCGGTTAATTGAGAACTTTTACGTGTGGGTTTTCTATTTGTAAATATGTGGCAGCTTTGCTTACAAATATTGACGAACGTGTCTTGTGGGAAAGTTGAACGTTTTTGTCAACCTCCGTAGTTTAGTTGGTAGTGACCCTGCTTGGAAAGCTGGAGGTTCCACGTACGAATGCCGTTGAAGGCATGCATTTGTGGGTTTATCAGACTTATTTTTGACTTGGTCATGGTTGTATCCTATTATTATTAAATAACTACTTAAATACCATAGAAAACAACTTTGGCCATCTATTATTGTATTATATCGTCGCTTAGTACCCACAACACAACCTACCTATAGTTTTAATTGTGTTAGATTATTTCATGATCATGATATATATTTATATTCGAGTAAGACTTCTGAATAATTAAAAAAACTCAGTATAGACATTTTTAGAGACTTTAGTAATTATGGTAATTAGCACAATAAAAAATATTTTAGAATACGTATACTTTTACAACATTACGTTGGTAGATGTAGAGAGAAGGTAGAGACGTAGTACAAACAAAGTCATTTCCCTTCGTTTTTTACGAAAATTAATCTCTCTGTCTCTAGTTTCGATTAGTACAATGGTTACTGAAGTTCATTGTGACGGCAATATGAATACGACCGTCTCCGTAAAAAATGGAAGGAAAAGGATTTTGCACTACATCTGTAGGTGCTATCAACTTATTCCCATTTTGAAGCCAAACTCACTTTTCAGTCACACTATATCACCTTCATATCCACCTACCCGGCCATAAATATGTAAAACATCCTATATTTAAATAATATTCATGCACACAATAACGTAGAGCTGACAGAGTCCCCGAAAGGCCATACGCGTTGTCACTCTACTTTATCGGCTAAGCTGAAACAAAACGCGGGATAAATGTACTTCCTTTATGCAGTAGGGTGACAATGTGAACGCAAATATAGGAGAAATGTACACTGGTTTTTGTGGGACATAGTTTTGTGTTTTTCGACGGATTTTACTGAATGTTGGTCGGTTTTGTATTTTCAGGCAATAGAGCCGCCATTTTTCATAAATAGTACCTACTAAGCTAGATGTAATACGAAGTAAGTGATACCTATTCAGATACAACGGAGGATAAAAATGGTGTAATATTATATGTGCTGTAAATGTTACTTTTAAAACAGAGCAGAATATATTCTTGAACAGTGCTTAAAACACTCTTAGTGCACATCTATAACTTATTGTCGTATACAAAACGTAAGTGCCGGAACATACTGATTACCGTATATGATTTCACTGAAAAATCACCAATAAATCATTATTTTTTCTAAAAATAGCGAGAACTGGTTTCGTTTCATTATAAATTCATTATCATTACCACCAGCAGTTATAGGTAAAAAATAAATAAAGTATCTAAC
Source organism: Thaumatotibia leucotreta (assembly GCA_025490895.1). NCBI lineage: Eukaryota > Metazoa > Arthropoda > Insecta > Lepidoptera > Tortricidae > Thaumatotibia > Thaumatotibia leucotreta. Next base: position 19,261 of record JALPQI010005166.1, on the reverse strand, counting down.
CTCTTCTATGACGTGAAACGAACAACGGATTTTGATGAACGAGAACGGTTTTAAATTAGATTATGGGTTATTTTTGTATATAAACCTACCGTGTGCATACATAGAATGTACATATACCCTAACAAAATCATACTCAAACACATGTAATGATATCCAATATACAAATATTATATCGTAAGGATGTACCTACTCATGAATATCTACTGCATTCTTTCAATATTGCATTAAATTCTCTGCATAAACTCATACAATCGCCGAGACTATAAAGATATAAACAAGAACAGGTTTACAGCGAATAAATAAACCTAAGTGTACCCAGGACTCAGGAATTTACGCGCCAGCCTGGATCTAGGTACTGTAGAAGTCTAGTGTCCTTACTACGATCTGCCGATCGATCTGATCTACTGTTTCAGTCCACTGCTGGACGTAGGCCTCTCGTAGGATTCGTGTTATATTTCATATTTATTATAATACGTGTTTCGAAGTTTTCGAACGAACTTTTTGCACGGTTCTCGTACGACGTTTTTTAGTACAGATGGCCCTCCGAGGTTTGGAACCTGACTTAAAATGAGCCACTTCTCGCACTAGCGCCTAAAAAAGGCACCATATGTACTAAAAAAACATTTTTACACTACTGGATTAGAAAAAAAACTTCAAAACGTTAACCAAGTATCATATTTGCGGCCAGTGCGTTCATTTTCAAACTTTCATAGCGCTTTTTTTAATAAAAATAAATACCTTATTTCACATCTCTCAAGTTAGATTCTCTTCACGTTGCGTACTTATGGTAAGGACATAGGTGGCCTAGGTACTAACGTCGCGTAAGTAAGACTCACACTTTATTCTACATTTTACGGCACAGGGGATAATGCTGAGAAAACAAGAGAGGGAAAGTATATTGTTTGTTGGCATATACAAGCATCTTCTTGATTTTTTAATATAATATATGGGCTCGATATCAGTAACCAGAAAAACTTGAAGGAAATTGACCAGTTTGAGATTTTGACACTAATGGTAAAGGTGCATTTAGATTTAGACCAAACGAGCATTCACTCATTCTATCCCCCACTCTACGAAATTCGTTCGTTAACACAAAACGTGATTCGTCGAAATTCGTTGATTTCGTAGAGTGGGGGATAGAATGAGCGAATGCTCGTTTGGTCTAAATGTACATTCATATGAACTTTTCTGGTTTCAGCTTAGTTTCAGAGATAATCACATGTCTTTCAAAACACTATTTCGATCATAACTCATTGAAAAATGCCTGCACGAATAAAATTCTTACACTACACTATAAGTTTTAATCTGAGGTAGTTTAGCCGGTTCACCGGCCACTTTGGTTTTCGGCCTTTTTCATAGTAAATGTTTGAAGCGTTGGGTGGCGGAGAACTAAATTTATCTGGCCGAAAACCCCGTAAACTACTCACTGATTAACGTAAAAGAACGTGCTCCACCTTAAAACCTTAAATCAATGAAGACAATGAACAAATACTTCATATTCAATTATCTACCGCAAACCAACCGTTTAATCCATAACGGTTGACCAAGTAACCGAAGATTGTTCGTTAAGAATATTTGTTCCTCTCAAACGGACTTAAATACCGGATACCTTCTACCTGGATAAAATTACTAAGCGGAGCTCACAAAAACGAACCATTTTTACCTGAATTGATTTAAAAATATGTATTTCTGTTGGATGTCGGAATATTATTTCTAATGATTTGTGCGTGATAATGCAGTTCTGATGAAGCGCTTGATGACCAATCAACTTTTTAATCACCTAGATCTGTCATCTCGTATTATGTTCACCCTTAACTAAGAAATTATGGCTATATCTTATAATAACATTAATAACACATAAATGCTTTTTCTACTCCCGTACTTTTATTTGTCATTTACAGGGTCGTGGACACACCTTTAACCCCCACCTTATAGATGTCAAGACAAGTCTATATTGTCTATTCCCTATAAACGCCAAGAACCCTATAAATATCCATTATTCCATTATCGGTATTCCCTATAAAATCCAAAAACGCACTGCATATAGGAGGATACCATAGAGGAGCTTTCTTTTTTAATTACGACGTCTCCCGCCCGACCATGATTATTAATGAAATTGTGTGAAATTGTATTATAAAATAAGTAGTGTGTCATCGTATAAAAAGTATTGTAGGTACCTATGGAACATGCTCTTGGGCCTCGTGGCGTCTTTAATATCAATTTTCGGCTTCGCCTCAAATTGTTACCCACGCCACTCACCTTTTTTGACCTCTCTTAAACAAGGGTTGCATAAAATACTATAATTTAATGCTTTAAATAAAACACTCGCATTTTTCTATTCCCAATTCGTAGCAAGTAGGGTGAAGCAGGGACATTAAAAAAACCTCGAAACAGCCCAATATTTTAAAATGTTTTATACTTTATAAATATTAGATGTCATATACCAAAGAAAAACGACCAAGATCACCTATGTCCGAGGTGGGGATCGAACCCACGTACTCAGCTTTCGCGGCTGATGCCTGTACCCCTCGGCCACTCGGTCTTAGCAACCACCGGTCAAATTTCTCGGGTATATGCAATCCCTTACAAGGCTAGGCGCCTTTGACCAATATGTTCAATGTTTTATACTCTTTATTATGCTACTCAATATTTTATGTAATTTACATTTTCATATTTTTAAATTACTTCATTAATTTAGAATTTATATACCGAAGAACTAAAATGAACGAAAAAAGAACCGTTCTTTTTGTATGGAGAAAATACCGGTTCCGGTCCCTGGGGTGCAGACACACACAATGAGGAAAGGGAACCATTTTAACAGCTGGTGCATGTATTTGTCACCTTCCGTACCCTAGTTGGTAGTGATCCTGCCTGCGAAGCTGGAGGCTCCGGGTTCAAATCCCAGCGAGGGCATTATTTGTGTATTTATTTATCACAAATATTTGTTCCTTGGTCATGGCTGTGTATGTGTTTAAGTATCTATATGTATCTATATATTATAAGATGAGGATGTCGGTTGAATCCCTTTCTCGGACGTAGGTGAACTTGGAAGAAAATATCTTTGGTATATTAACAAAGGGATTTCATCGCAAAATTGAATATTAAAAGCAGAAAATGACAAATTGTGAAAAGCATTCAATATTTTACATTTTAAATAAAGTGTGTACTCTTTTGAAAATATTGTTTTAAAGTTGAATCGTAAAAAACTACTAGTTACTCAAATTTAAGCGAAGCTGAAAGTGAGACTTTGTAATTTTCTTTATCAGTAACTGTGAAACACTTAAAAAGTTGGAGATTTTTTGTGTGAGTAGGTATTTAATATTATCCTTTTTACAAAATGTCTGGATATTTTTCTAGCAAATAATTTGTTTGATAACAAAGTGGAACAGCCGGCGCTGAAGTAATTCGAATTTGAATATTTTTTATGTCTATTGAACTGTGTACGCTTTATTCATGTTAGAAAATAAATTATCATATTTCTAAAAACCAGTGAAGTGCTCCGTACTTGAGTTCTTTATCTGTTGTTGGTACCATTTTTCAACTGATGATACCAATAATTGCATTAAAACTATCGTGAAACAGTGAGAAACTAATACCAGTGCAGCGTAGCGATTATGGGCTATTACCTCTTTTTTTCGTGGGGAAGTGCGTTACGTATACCAGGGCGCGGGGACCCGGGTGATTATGTATGTGGGACTCCCAGGGCTAATCAGGCTTTGGTCTTCCCACTAAAACCCCACGGTCTGCCGCCAAGACGCTTTCAAGCGAGGTGAGGTTTTGCTGGTAGGGCCTAAAGCAGGGTCCTCCCAGATAACTACCACCGTCTTACCCGTTAACCTACCGCTAAATAGCAGTGTTTGCGCTGTGTTTCGGTTTGCGGGTAAGATAGCCGGTGAATTACTAGCATAGATAGAGACAATCTAAGTCCTTTGGGTAGGCAGTGCATAGGCGATTTTCTGGTCGCTACGTCCATGGGCCTCAGTTCTTGCGTTCCATCAGGTAGGCTGTGAGCTCAGTTGTCTACACGTCACATAAAAAAAGGTCACGGGTACGCCTGAGCTCACTCAGGAGGTTGCGGAGGGGACAGGACCCTGAGATACAGGATGACCTAATTTAGGTGTCTGAGCCTCACCGCCATCGAGCACCTCAAGGATCCAGTACAATATATACTTTGTATTTTGTAGTGGTTATGTGGTGTGTCGACCAAATATATATTATTTACTTATTGTTCTTCAAATAAAATTCATTTTCACTTCTGTGACATAGGCTTTTACCTCCTATGCGCATAGACTTAGATACGCTGATGATGTGATGTGATATGATATGATGATAGCCCTTATTTCCACGTACTTTGCGACAAAAGCCACCTGCCCTCTCGAAAAGACCTTGAATCAAATGGCGCATTACCTTTGCAAATGCTCGCTTGCAATTCAATTGATTGTAATGCATCCATAAATGCATACATTATCATACTGAGTGGCGGCTCTTTAGAGATGTGGTGATTATAATATGGTTTCCTGTTGTTTTCCATTACATTATGTTACGGGTGACGTTTTGAGGGATGGCTTGATTTATGTCTCTACTTTCTCGTATTTTTGTCACGTCTGGGAACTAAGTTATTCATAACTTACAATGACTGTGATAAATTTTATCCCTTTAAAAACTACATGTATGTTCTTCATGTATGTGTACAAAAATATGAAAATGAGCGATAAAGGACAAATTCGTTGTTTGTGAGATGTGTGTGAATTACTCGAAGATTTTAGTTAAAAAATCAGTTAAGAAAATACCACACTAAAAATCTTTTAGTGTGGTATTTTAAATATAAATATTCATAATTCTAGAGAGTCATTTTCCTGCTGTTTTAATAATCTAAACACGGAGTTATCTACTTCATGATGAAAATCCTTCAAAGGCAGAATTTTTCTGACAATCCTTCTAAGAAAGGTTTGAGGGGGTTTACATCAAATTTAATAAAAAATCAGTTCTGTTAATAATTTTCAATTCGAGTACGTTAGTCGCAAACACGTCGAAACTGTAAATCTGTATCGAGCTTTGAATGACGTAAATACATCAAAACAACAAAATAATAAACCGCAAGAAGGTATTTTCCCGCGAACCGTGTACAACATGCACACAATATGCATTATCGGCGTTTTATCGCCTTCCTGGCCTAGCGCAGTAAGCGTAGGATTACAGGCCTGTTGCAGCGCTGTTAAAAGGCGTTGGATATTTTATGATGTAGTTGTCGACTGTGATGTTTGTTTGCACGTAAAGCTTATGTAAAATGATATATCTTACCTGAGCAAAGTTCATTAGCATCACCATCATATCAGCCATAAGACGTCAAGATGGACAGACAACCTTATTAGGATCGCATTCTCATTAAGGTGCATTTAAACCAAATGAGCATTCGCTCAGTCTATCCCCCACTCTACGAAATTCGTTCGTTACACAAAACGTGATTCATCGAAATTCGATGATTTCGTAGAGTGGGGGATAGAATGAGCGAATGCTCGTTTGGTCTAAATGCACCTTTATTTGATAGAAGATTGAAAGGCAGCAGCGTCATCATAGTGGACACATTACTGTTATCCACAATCCGCTTTCTTAGCGTGGCGATCATGGGCAATTGGGTCAAAATTCTTATCGTTGTCTTATTTTGTGTCCCTAAAAAACGTGACACAGTGGTGATTTTTGCATGAAAAGATTATTTGTTTTCAATTTCTGATGTATGGATTAAGATCTAGTGTGAAAAAGAAATACAAGTGCACTTGATTTTTTTAATATACTGAGTCGAAACATCAACTAAAAGCGTGACAGAGTGGTATGAAAAAGACAACGAAAAAAATTTTGACCCATTTACCTCGTAAAGCGTCTGTACGCCTACGTCCAGCAGTAGACTGCGATAGGCTGATGATGCGGCATTCGCGGTAGCAGGCCTGAAACGATGACGAAGAACCTTATATCCTACCGTGAACCACGAACGAAGTTTTGCCTCCCTGTCACACGTACGTACAAATTCACAAGTACGAGAGAGAGCCAACACTTCGTTCGGTAGGGTCTCTTGAATACTAGTCTACAATAATAATTATAAGGTTATTTCATAAATATGACTCACAGGTAAATAAAGTACAGCAAACGTGTTTCGCAACTAGCCTTGTTTGCGGTCCGCTATCGGCGCTTATCGGCAGTTATCGGTCTTTTACCTATACTCGGTGCGACACCGATTCAAATAGCTAATCTCTTATTTATATTATATGACATTATTCTTAGAGCTCGACTACAAGATGTAAGTAGGTAAAGATGCTTGATGTAAGTTAGGGCCATTAGAAAAAAAGTAAATAAATCTAAAAACTTGCATTCTATAATCACACACATTCCGAAAATAATCTAGGTCTTAATTTTTTTTTATGTGACGAAGGTTGTCAACTGAGCTCTCAGCCCACCTGATGGAAAGCAGGAACTGAGGCCCATGGACATTGCGATGAGAAAATCGCCTATGCGCTGCCTACCTGAGGATTTAGATGGAATGCCTCTATCTATGCCAGTAATTACACCGGCTATCTTACCCGCAAACCGAAACACAGCAGTGCAAACAGTGCTATTTAGCGGCAGGTTAACGGGTAAGACGGTAGTAGCTATCTGTATTATCAACTGAAAACCTTAAACCTTGAATTCACGTACATTGTGAGTTAAAAATATTTATTAGTATTAACGTAAAATAAATCTACAAACGTATTTTTGATAATTATATATCAAAGACAACAAATACTATTAAATTAAACGTCAGCCATGTTTGTTTATTTTTTTTTCGTTTTCTACTGAAGCACGAAATACAACATCTTGTAATCTCATTCAGACATCTGTCTCTCTCACTCCAACAAAAGCATCACCAGTGTGAAAGAGACTGATGCCATACATCGATTCGAAGTTTGTGGCAGAGCTACAGCATTGCCCTTCTTTATCTCATCGATAACGCTTTGAAAGTGCCGCCGAACGTCAAACGAATGTTTTTTTCATTCCGGCCACATTGTGAGAAAAGTTTGGGGATACTTTTACTATTTTTGTCGTTGGGGAGTCGTTATTGCACTGTACCGATTCTGTTTTTTTCCTGTACATCAAAGGAATCAGTTTTAAAATATTACCGAATCGGGTCACTCACGTATTTAAGTCTATGATTGCTCGACAATCGACATGTTTAGATAATATTGTAATATGTTTGTGTCTCACGTTAGTTATAATTCAAGAATTAGTTTTAGTTCGTTTAGAATTGGTTGAGCATTTTATTCTTACTAACGCTATCAAATGGGCATTTCTTTGAGGATTTCAACCGCCGTGACTTCGATGGCAACATTATTTACCCGATTTCTGTGGGTTTATCACATTTTTTGGATATCTTGGAAGGAAGGCTCGGAACCGGTTTTTTTCGAGAACCTCCAAATAGCCCAATATTTAAGTAAAATGTTTTATATTCTTTATGTGGTACTCATAATGTTATGAAATTACCAACGTCGTATTTTTAAATTACTCCATTAACAAAGAATTGATATACCGAAGAACAAAAAAGAACGAAATTCGAACCGTTCTTTTGTATGGAGTAAAAACCGGTATCCGAGCCCTGCTTGGAAAAAGTCAACTACGTCTACCAAGATATCCAAAAGTTCATGCATCTCTCACAGGATTCGTGTGATAAGCTGCCATCAAATTCACAGCGATTAAAACGCTCGGTGAAATGCCCAAATGCATGTAATAATGCGTTGATCATATGCCGTGTGGTGACGGCAGTGAGAATACATTTGTCACCACCCCAACTCTTCCTGTGGGTGTCGTATGAGCCGACTAAGGGATCATAGTGTCACTGACCATTCTACAAGATTGATGATGGGCAGCAGCGTCATCATAGTGGACACATTACTGCGATCGCCAATCCGCTTGCCCAGCGTGGCGATTATGGGCATTTACCTCCTAATGCGTCTATACGCATAGTTAATGGGAGATGCCTACGTCCAGCAGTGGACTAACATAGGCTGATGATGATGATGATGATAATGATGATTATGATGATGTAATACTTATTCTGCAGGCTAACCGCGAAGTCAAAATCGAAAATGAACAATTTTCAAAAAGTACAAATTTGGATCACTTTATGAGAATTATATTGATTTAAACTTTCACGATTATCACTCATATTTTAAAGACAAAAGGGTCTTAATCTTGAAAACTTACGTTTAATTAAATCCTGACGTTTCGGGCATGACATCGAGACGAGAGAATCTACCTCTACCTCTACCTCTGTCACTCGAATTACGCTTTCGTTAGAGTGACAGAGACACATGCTCGATAGGTATGTCTATACTTATACATACAATAATGGTATATAAAACATACAAAACTTAGGAGACAAATATTTGTGACATGTACCAATAAATAAGTTGGTGTCTGCTGAATTTAAAGCCAGGATTATTGAATTTCATGGCAGCATAGATTCAAAGAATAATTATTATTATATCAGTATCTGAACAAAACAGATAACTTAAAAACAAAAACAAGCAAAACTAAAATGAGTTCTTTGTGCAACATAATTAACAATTTACTCATCTCATGCGAAGAAATTGATATTTTAACTGAAAATCTAGTCATTTCAATTATCATTTTTGTTATTTTGTAGAAAGAAAAAAGTTTCCCAGACTAGAATAAAGAATTAAATATCCTTTGCAAAGAAATTGCCCTTAAGCTAGAAACTAGTAATTTGGCGTCGTTTACTTGTTATTCCATCGATGCACGAACAGTGTTCTTCAGAATAAACATTGTTTTAAAAGTTAAATCCAATCGTAGTTCTTAGAAATAAAAATGCATCGGATTATTCCGTGAATGTTGTTACTTTTTTATATTATGTATGTATGTAAATGTACGTAAATTCTTTATTATGCGCAAATAACAGGTAAAAAAAACAATTGAAACAGGTACAAAGGCGTACTTATCCCTGTAAGGGATCTCTTCCAGTTAACTTTTGAGCAAAAGAGTGATGAGTATTATGAACAGTTATGAAAAATAATGAGTTAAGTTAAAAATGATTTATAGTGTTCATGTCCGTATCATCATCATCATCAGCCTATGATAGTCCACTGCTGGACGTAGGACTCTCCTATTAACTATGCGTATAGACGTAATTATGAGGTAAATGCCCATAATCGCCACGCTGGGCAAGCGGATTGGCGATCGCAGTAATGTTTCCACTATGATGATGCTGCAGCCTATCATCAATCGTACCTATGTATAGAATATTCATTGATTTTTCAATTCTTTAGTCGAATCTCACTACACCCCCGAGATTTGGGGTGGTGACAAATGTATTCATAGTACCGTCACCACGTGGCGATGCTACAACGCTTATTACGCTCTAAAGGTGGATTTAGACCAAACGAGCGAATGCTAATTCAATCACTCTACGAAATCAACGAATTTCGATGAATCACCTTTTGTGTAACAAACGAATTTCGTAGAGTGGGGGATAGAATGAGCAATCGCTCGTTTGGTCTACATCCACCTAGGTTATGGCTGTAAGACGAAGCCCCCTTGTAAGATATTATTGCTAGTGGCTGTGTTGCCATATTTCAATGATAACACGTTTATAAAGTCTCAGGAACAGTGTCGTAAAACTAAAAATGAAAAGGAACGGCTGCAATAAGTCCCCTTAACGACTTGGCGACTTGGCACTGTTGGCCGAACGCAACGGAACTGTCTGAAAGAACCATGTAGTATTGAGATATATCTGAACACAAGTTTCTATCAAAATTATATTCATGCAAGGTTTTTTCTTTGAACTTTCTGTAGTCATTTCCTGTACAGACATAGACAAAATAAGGTTTACACAAAAATGTTCAAAAATATGTCCCAGTGCACTCTAAAGGTGCATTCAGACCAAACGAGCATTCGCTATTCTATCCCCCACTCTATGAAATCAACGAATCACGTTTTGTGTAACGATCGAATTTCGTAGTGGGGGGTTAGAATAGCGAATGCTCGTTTTGTCTGAATGTACCTTAATTCTGTGTAATAAGAACGTCGTGACATATTTATGAGCAGATTATTTCGATACTTATTTTTGCATCAATGGGAACCCTAGATCACTTTACAATCATGTCATATTGACAAGTAGTATGAAACTTCTAACAATTTGCTAAATAATGTTATTTTCACAAAGTTCCCGAGGGTCTCAATTGATCGGCTATACTTACTAATAATTGTGGTCGGAAACGGGTATAAGCATTGCAAATACCTATTCTTTTGTAGTTAACGATGATTGCACGTTGAAGAACAATGGATACTTATGCTTTTATAGGCCTGCTTGATTAAGGTACGTTCAGTCACGTGCAAATATACGTTTACCTATGAATCCGATTATAATCATGGTACAACAATCTTATTACAAGGGAATAAGGTTCATTGAGACGAATTTGTGAGTAATTCTGATGCACCTGTATTTTTGCATTTGTTTTATTGAACTAAGTAGTCGCAAAAGCTCTATATTTTGATACATGCGGCCGCGAACTTCGGAATCCGCAAATTTCGAGGATTTGTCCCTGTCCCTGTCACTCTAATGACGGTTTCGTTGGAGTGAATATACGAATTACGAATGACACTGATCTGCTTACTTACTTACTTACTTACTTACTTACTGCGGCCCTACCGCGAAAAACGTACGGTCAATGCGGGTAAGACCGTCTATCAGGAAAGTCTATCTACCAACTGATTTCCGACCCTAATTAATAGTATAAGACGTATACAGGGTGGAAAGGGACGACGTTACTTCCCGCTACCGATCGAGTCTACCAACCATTACGATGAACTTTCAGTATGGGACCAACATCGAAAGCGTACATAGAAAATTGACTTTTCCATACTATTGAACTCTAACTTATCACTCACTTTATATGAGGGGCATAATTTTTTTTTTATATTTCGATGTTGGTCCCATACTGAAAATTCATCGTAATGGTTGGTAGACTCAGTCGGTAGCGGGAAGGAACGTCGTCCCTTTCCACCCTGTATGACGGACTTTTCTTCAAAATAAAACATCTTACTTAATTCGTAAATTTCGAGGATTTGTCTCTCTCACTTTAATGACGCCTTCGTTGAAGTGACAGACAAAAAGCTTCGAAATTTTCGAACTTCGATTTTCGCGGTAGTAGGCCTAAACACCGGATAATTTTATTGCGTTGCTCACCGCCTTAGTTTTAGTTTTAGTTTTGATATCACGAGTTTTTAAGGCCGAGCCACACTGAATGCGTTTGCAGCGCGTGCGCGTGTGCGTGACGTGCACATTGTACCGTATGTAAATATCATATCAAGGTGCATTTAGACCAAACGAGCCACAGATGTCATATATACCATAGATCAAGCAAACGTTTCTACTTAGCGTGTCAAATGAACTCAGTAAAATCTACTTATTGTCCGTCTTTAATCGCAGCTTACAGCTTTCGGGCGTCAAATTTTGTAAGTTGAACAAAAACATTAATAATGCCTCCTTTAGTAATATTAATTGCAACAACACAAAAAAATATGAATACTCAAGGGCCTCAGACATATTTAAAATCATAGGCAAGTAACAACTTCAGTACAAAATCTGACACGCTCGGCCGCCATACAAATGGATGAACTTGTTTCTTCTATCCAAATCTAATTCTGTGAAATGAGCATTCGCTCATTCTACCCCCCACCTCGAAATCAACGAATTTCGATAAATCACGTTTTGTGTAACGAACGAATTTCGTAGAGTGATAGAATGAGCGAACGCTTGTCTGGTCTAAATGCACCTTCAGATTGCATACCGCTTGCACGTCAAGCGCACGCGCACGCCACGCAACCGGTGTCCCGTCTACTATGACATTAAGAGCCTGACACTAGCGATTCACTTGAGCGATTTCTATATAAAATTGCACGCGGCGAACTCGCGGCGACATCGCCTCGTGCAATTTTTTTATAGAAATGGCTTTTAAATCGCCCAAGTAAATCGCTAGTGAACACGGTGTTTTATATACACGTTAGTACCCACAACAGAAGCCTCAATTCAGCTTACCGTGAGACTAGCTCGATTTGGGTAATATTGTGCCATGATATAAATAAATAAATTTCTAAATAAATATCTTGGGACATCTTACACAAATCGACTTGGTCCTACGGTAAGCTCAATTATGGCTTGTGATGTAGGTACCAAGCGACGATATATCTAATAGATAGATACTTAAATACATAGACAGCCATGACCAAGAAACGAATATTTGTGATAAATAAATACACAAATATTGCCCTCGCCGGGACTCGAACCCGGCACCTCCAGCTTCGTAGGCAGGGTTACTACCAACTAGGCTATAGAAGCTGACAAATATTTATTTATAACCTTTGTAGCTGTCGTATTCTGGCCATTTTTTTCCGCAACTCGACATCAAATGTGCCAATTTTGCGTGGTCCCAACACTGGCCCAGTACTCGTTGGGCGTTCACGTACACCCTTGAATTTCTTCGCAGGTGTATGCAGGTTTCCTCACGATGTTTTCCTTTCGTAAATTCCTCTTGTAAATATATCAAATTAATTATATTTATAACCATATTTATCTTTCTTAAGATCTATGATAAGTTTTTATAGCTACATCTGACCTAAAGACACAATTCCAATAATTTGATTAATCGAACTGTATAATGTTCCGTATTGAATAATCGATTGAATGAATACATCTACCCACGCTCTGCTACTAGGTATATTAATCATTGCTATTACGTTATTATTTATATCGACGTAACTAGGTGAATTGGCGCTTGTAATAATTTATTTATAGTCTGACATAGTGACGTTTATAACCGGTAGGTATTGTATTAATACAACTAACGGTAACTACACCAGTAAGCTTAGCACATGATTGGCGCTACAGTATCTCGCCGCGAGATAGTCTATCCGTCCCTCTTTTGTTAATATAGCTAGTGAAGGACTGGAGATCTATCTCGCGGCGACATACTGTCGCACCAATCATGTGCTAAGCCTGTAGGTATATAAATACAGCTAAGGGCATTTCTCCGAGCGTTTCAACCGCCGACTTCGGTGGTACCATTCTCATTTTTAGGGTTCCGTAGCCAAAATGGCAAAAACGGAACCCTTATAGTTTCGCCATGTCCGTCTGTCCGCAACATAGCTCAGTGGCTGTTAGTATTAGAAATCTGCAATTTGGTACAGGTTACCTATACATATTAATCATGCCAACAAAGTGGTACAATAAAAAACTAGAAAAAATGTTTTTTTCGGGTACCTCTCTAACTGATGAATTGGGGATGATTTTTTTATTTGCTGTAATCTTATAGTGTGGGGTTTCATTGAATAGGTCTTTTAAAAAGAATAAGGGTCTTAAAAGAACCTTTTTAACTAAAGTCAATATTTTGTGATATAGATAAAACCTAGCACGATTAGTCCGGTTTAACCTTAAAAACTAATTAGAGAAACTCACAAGAAATGCCTATCCTCTTACAACGCAGTTAATTTTATCTTTAGTACGCGATAAATTTAACGCATTATCGACAAAGCGATACTTTTTATCGCGTCTTTACTTAAACGGCCGTTGTCGGGCATTTAGTGGGTATTTATCGGGAAAATATAATATGGGTACCTATTATCAGAATCCATTGGGTTACGAAACACTTTTTCTTTGATTCCGTGGGAGTAACTTGAAATAAATAAATACTAGTACTAGGTTTCAGGCTCCAGGGGCCTAGCCAAAATAACAATAGTATCAAATCGAAATAGCGATCGAGGACCCAAAAAGTCAATATGTACACAGATTTTTTTATCCATGGATGTATTTCTGGCTAAGAGTCACGTAAGGCTTTAAGCTCGTGGCGATTCCGGATATTGCCACCTAAAGGTGCATTTACAACAAATGAGCGAATGCTCATTCTATCTAAAACGTAATTCGTCGAAATTCGTTGATTTCGTAGAGTGGGGGATAGAATTAGTATTCGCTCGTTTGGTGTAAATCCACCTTAATGCGTCCATACTAGCAATGTACAAGTTGTAGAACATTCTCAAAATTGCGGGAATATACTAGGAAATCTCCGAGAAATTTTCATGAGAATTTAAAAGTAAGTTATCATTGAGAATGTTTCCATGAGAACTTATAAAAAAGTGTTATGAATAATATTGTTTCACAATTGAGTAAACAAGGTTTAAAATATACCTTAAAAGGCATGTATATACAATGGTTTTGGCATGATTAGATTGCTTGTAAAAATTAATTTGCTGAGAATATTCTCTACGCAAGTTACGCAACTTATGAAACTTCTCCTAGGTACAATGCTAGTCCATACGCAAAGGTAATAGGAGAAATCTAGATCCAGAAGTGAACTGAAAATGTTGATGATGATGTGTGATACAATATTTCGCGATCTGTGTATAAATCTATGGCTATTGGCTTAACAATGCATATACATATTATGCTTACTTATTACTAGTGAAAACGTGACGCTTATTAGAAATCTTACCATTACTAGTTACAATTCCGTCTCTATAACTTGACGGCCAATATTTCTATGCCTCTCATTCGCACTAACCCAGTACAAGCAGGATGTACAGAACCGCAAACGCATTACAGCCTCGGCAAATTCATGGTACTAGCACAGACCTTGCCTCTTGTCAACCATTGTTCACAGGTCGGGTTACACCGCAGATTTGGAGTCGGGTTACCGGGTACGGTTCGCGGAGGTAGGAGAGCGGAAAAATTGAGCGATGACGGGACGAAGGAGGGTTTCTTGTTTAAGATTTGCGACGCAATTGTTTAAAATTGACCCTTTTAGGGTTACTCGATGTGCTAATAAAAGTAAGAAGAATACGAGTAGGCATACTCATTTAAATGCTTAACACTTTTGGACTGTATGGTAGTGGTGTTAAGGGTTAAAATGTGCACTAAATATTCAACTCTTTCGATGATACTTTCGTATTGCAAGTATTCGAGTGTAAGTATTTTATGTTAGTTTTAGATATGTTTTAAATCGACACGAGTTACGAATTTCGTTTTTGCACATGTCTCGTACGACGTTTTTTAGTACAGATGGCCCTCCGAAGTTAAGGACTAAAAAGTACACCATCTGCACTAAAAATAACTTTTTAGTACAGATGATGTACTTTTTAGGCTCTAGGGCGAGAAGTGGGTCATTTTACGTCAAGTCCAAACCTTTAGAGGGCCATCTGTACTAAAAAACGTCGTACGAGACATGTGCAAAAACGAAATTCGTAACTCGTGTCGATTTAAAACATCGCCACTCGTTTCGAATTTCATGTTTTTCGCACTTGTGTCGTAATGTACTATTTTAATCTAACAGTTTCCTTGTGATTATATAAAGAATGGGCAGTGCACATACATACATCTTTCAAGAGTTACACGCGTCCATTGGTATAATAAATATATATAATATGTAATAAATATATAATATTATAGCTGGGAGTATTTCGTTAAACATTTTGATCCCAACATGCAATTTTCATTATTTTCTTCACTCACAATTGTGACAGTATTACCCAAGTAGGAACGTCCATTGACAACTAGTTTTAATGTTGCCGTTATTTCCTTATAAATCCATTTTTGTTTCTTTGACATTGTTTCGCAGTTCAGCGTTCAAAAGGTTAAAAAACAGTAATTCTGGTATAACGACTCAGCTGACCCATATCGAGACTCCAAACCTTAACAAATCGAATGCCCGCTAAAAGCATAAATTACGCCTTTTACGCTCGCAATCAAGAGATGTACGGAATTAATAATTGATGAGGCCAACTCTTTCAGATAAGCCTCTGGTTATTCGGCAAACGTCGTTAGGCTATGTGCGTGAGGAGAGTACAGAATACCAACCCGTATCGAATCGAATGTTCGTTTCAATTGCGTAAGGGTGGAAGAGCCATGTTTATCCGACGAGTTACGCCATTTTGGGTGTGGTTCTCTATTTTTATTACAACGCTTATTGGACTACTGTTGATGCTGCTGTTGCTGATACTGCGATATTAATAAAGAACAATGGTATAAGAATTATTATGGATTATTAATATTAGTCATAAAATAATGAATGCCGCCATTATCGATATGTGACAATATTGCACATGTGTTTCGTTCCAAAGTCACACGTAGACGATTAAAATATTATTACTTAATAAACAAAATAAAAACAACATGACGATAGTGAAACAACATTATAGTCGAAATAAACGGAATTGAGCTTTTTTTCCTTTAGGGACACTTTTCACTTTAATAGTGAAATTATAAACCTTAATTTTAGTCAGGTATGTAACAACAATTAAACACTAAATTTCAATAAAACTCTGTTTTTGTATATAATATAAAATCACTTAATTTCTTAAGATATCGTACTTCGTTTATCGTTACGAATCTGACTGAAAATGAGGTTTGTTTAAGGGTATCCCTAAAGGTGAAAATACCTGATTGCATTAGACCCAGCAAAGTTTTAAATATCACATTCATATTTAAAAGTAATACGACTGTATAAGTCAATAGAATATCATTTTTATCCAAATGCAAGTTACTTATACCACGTTCAAGTTCATAATAAAATTCTTTCACGTTTTTAATTTTGTCATCATAATATTTAATTTTATGTTTTATGCGTGGCTTACATGCATTCCACATTACTCTATAGTAATAAATGTAATAATAGATTTACTCCACAGATGGCATTATAGGCTCTGCAAATGTTTACGAAGATCATAAACTTTTAACTACATGAACCTTTTACCTTTTTTTTTGCTTACATGCAAAATAGAGTTGTTAAAAATAGTAAAAATAAAATAAATATTTTAAGTAATTCAAACATAAACTCATTTGTTTTATAGTAGGGGAGATACGCCATGAAACGGACATTTAACTTTGAAGTAAGATACATACTGTAGTTAAAAACTTAGGAACTCGTTAACTATCATTAAGGATTTCGGATATAGTGTAGTATAATTATTATTACACTATATTAAATAAAAAGCCATACTTTTTATGAAATATTTAAATTTCTTTAATCTCACTTGTGTCCGTTTCATAACACCTGTAGCACTGAAACGGACTAGGAACCAATACTTGACTTTGAGACACATAAGGCACAATAATACTTATTTTAATAAGGCCATTACTTAGTAGATCCCAAACTACGATCACAGAATTACCAATTACAAAAAAAATCAACATAAAATATTCTTTTTCTTAGTCTTGGTTTAATTTTTCAACCATTATAGTAATTAGTTTTTTTTAACAATAATTCTTATTTTAATAAGTCAAACACTTTGGTAGAACTCAAACTGAGATCATAGAACTAACAACTACTTACAAAAAAAACAACATAAAATAATTCAACTTCTTTCAACGTCCGTTTCAATGCGACGGTCCCTGGCCGTTTCATTGCGAATCGAACCTAAAAATATTTTTACCAAATTTTAAATAATAATGTATTGATAAGATCATGACTCACCGTTCCGTATCTCCTTGAGAATATGCCTTAACAAGTACAGACATTAAAATTGTAATTTAAGATGTTGCCCAATTTTAAATTAGTTTGCAAAAATACGCAATTTTTTACAAAATTCATGCGCTTCAATTACGTGCGAAATAGTGAAGTAAGTAATGTCTCACGGGATCTGCCATTATTGTGGGTTCATCTATGGTCATCAGTGTTGACAACAACCAAAGAACCTTGAAATGTTCGTTCAGATTTTTTTAAGATATCGATAGTGTCCGTTTCATAACGCGTCCGTTTCATTGCGTATTCCCCCTACTATACATGTGACAATAAAACGCACGTCACTTTCATCCAATGCCTCTCCATTATCACCTATGCGTATGGAAGCATTGGGAGGTAAATACTCATTTACCTCCTAATGCATATATGCTCCTATGCGTTCGCTTGAGTAAAGGTGCATACCACCAAACGAGCATTCGCTATTCTATCCCCCACTCTACGAAATCAACGAATCACGTTTTGTGTAACGATCGAATTTCGTAGGGTAGGAGGTTAGAACAGCGAATGCTCTTTTGGTCTGAAGGCACTTTAAGCGAATTGGCGATCGCAGATGTGTGACCACTATGATGACGCTGCAGCGGCTAGGTACAGCGTTCCCATGTAAATGAATCGCGCTTATCTTTTTTTCGTTCTCTAGCCCACAGTTTACTCGCTCGCGGTAAGACCAGGATGCTTAGCCCAGTTGCCAATCGCTAACGCTTAGCAGTGTATCGTAGTTTTCCCTTCCTGTCACTCTTTCCTATTAGTGCGACAAAGACAGCTGTCTTTCGTTTACGATTGATGATTAAGCGTTAGCGATTGGCAACTTGTCTAAGCACCCAGCAGACCTAGCCAACATGCCATTCTGCAATCGTATACGATAAGCGATAAGTAATAAATGTGTGAGTAACACTCGAACGAAAGTTCTCGTTATTTTTCCGTGCATTATTATGGTCATGTGACGTATTCGATTGCAGTATGCCATCTTGGCCAAGCCTGAATTGCAACTCGCCCCATCCAATACCAAGTGGTCTATGGTTTCTAAACACATACATGTGGTTGCAAATAACCAGGAATGGCGCCGCAGCGTCGCCTATCAGACCTATTTTCTAGGGGGGAGGGTGTTTAATTGTTTGGTGAAACTGGAGATGGATCAATGCAGCTGTAAATTGCTTCGGGTGTATTAATATCGATGAAGGCTTTAGTTGTGTTCGACTGATGGTTTTGGGTTAACAAGATATCTAGGACAGTCAAATTCATAATGATTATAATAAAAATGCTCAAAAATATGTCTCACTTTAGTTCTGTGTAATAAGAACGTAGTAACATATTTATAAGGAATCTTTTGAGACATATTTTTGCACTTGAAAGGACAATAAAATTAGATAAATAATGAAATGTAATGCGGAATAAATTCTAAGCAAGTTGGACATTTGAATATCTTCATTAAGTCCTAAATGTCTGAAATCCGAGTTTTCACATTATCAGAATATTAGCTTTTAATATCAAGTACCTACCTGTCAAATTATCGTAAATTTTCAGTTTTTTGACGTCAACCCATGGGTATATATGTCTAGATGAAAACGTATATAAATTTATAATCAAATACCTACGCATTTTTCATAAAATGATACCTATGTAAAAAAGTTTTTGGAAAACATGTTCATCTTTGACGTTAAGCCGAATCCAAAAATTTCATAATATATGACATTATATTCTTAAATTGTGGA